>VZZY01017778.1:88411-113298 GCA_013400335.1 Eurystomus gularis
CGGCCGGTGGGCCTGAGGGGCGGCGGGGTCCGGTGGAGGCTGCGCTGAGGCCTGCCCGCCTGCCACCCGTTCTCCTGACCGCCTTTCCCCTCGGCGGCACGCCGGCGATACCGACGTTAGGAGGCCTGGTGCGTGCTAATAGTTTTATTGTTTGCAATTACACTGTGCCCCCTTTCAGCAAGGATGGTAGGGTGGGAAAAGTGGAGTTCAAGTAGGATAAACACACACGTGAGGTTTGAAGGTTTTTCTAGTCAGCCCTAATCGTTGAGCACACCATATCTCTCTTTTGGAACATGTTTCAGTGAGTTGTGCATTCCAAATACCCAGTGCAAACTCTGCATCTCGTTTGCTAGCCTAGAGGGATTGACTGGAAGTTTTTTTTTCTTTTTTTCTTAATTAATTGATGTAATTAACTTATTAGTCAACACCTAGTCTTTTTTACTTAACTACTTACAAGTCTTTCCCTAAAAAAATAAATAAATCACTGTTAACTACCAAAACAACTTAACTTATTTTGGTTGTAATTGAGAAAAGTGAGGAGAAAACCTTCATGTTTCAAGTGGCATTCTGGGATTTTTTCTATTCTGGTGTTTAATGTAGTGAATCTCCTGGACTGTGATTTCATGCATGGCTAGGTTGGAAAAGATTAAAACGGATATAATATGGTGTAGAGTAGAATAGAATACTTCAGTTTGAAGGGACCTGCAAGGAACATCTAGTCCAACTGCCTGGCCAATTCAGGGCTGACCAAAAATTAAAGCATGTTATTAAGGGCATTGTCCAAATGCCTCTTAAACACTGACAGGTGTCGGGCAGAGAACACCTCTCTAGGAAGCCTGTTCCAGTGTTTGACCACTCTCTCAGTAAAAAAATGCTTCCTAATGCCCAGTATAAACCTCCCCTGGCATAGCTTTGAACCATTCCCACAAGTCCTGTCACTGGATACCAGGGAGAAGAGCTTGTCACTTCCCTGTCTGCTTCCCCTCCTCAGGAAGCTGTAGAGAGCAATGAGGTCACCCCTCAGCCTCCTTTTCTCCAAACTAGACAAGCCCAAAGTCCTCAGCCACTCATACTAGGACATTCCTTTCAGCCCTTTCACCAGCTTTGTTGCCTTCTTCTGAATTCATTGAAGCACCTTAACGTTATTGTTAAATTGTGCACACAGTGCTCAAGGTGAGGCCTCACCAGTGCTAAATGCAGCGGCATAATCGCCTCATTTAACCAGCTGGTTATAGTTTGTTTGATAACCTAGCTGTACAGTGTTTGTCCAGCTTTTACAGTGGTACTTTGTGATAATACTAACCAAACTGAGAAGAATGATTGTCTTCAAGTCTGCTTCTTGGATAAGCTTATTACGTGTTTCAAAAATACTGTTCTAAGCAGTCTTACAGTGCACAATCCCGTGATTCCTGGCTACCAGTGAATTGTGAATTGAAAGAATCACAACTGCTTATGCTAATTTTCATAACATTACCTTACTTAAAGGGAAGTTTTGACTGTAACTGGAAGTTTATCCCCTCCTCTTCCATACTTAATCCTCTCCAGAAAGGAGAAAGCTTTCCACAGAAGTTTTTTCTTTTTCGTAGTTTTCTTTTCTTGCTTTCTATTGCATATTCAAAATTTTATCACACAGTTTGCACTTCCTAGTTCTTTTGCTACTTTGTCAGTTGAATGAATGCCATTGGTCAATGACTTTCAGGTTTTGGCAGTACAAATATGAGGCGCCTCTGAAACGATCTATTATTCCGCAGTGTTTGGCTCTCTTCTTAGGGGCATATACTCTTGAATGGACATAAATACTTGTTATTCTTGCAGTACTGCAGGATGTGAGCCAAAGACAGAGACTGAAAGGTGATTGGGCAAGTAGTGGGCTGATTATCAGGTCCACTGGAATTATGCCTTGACCTAATTGTATTGGGCACAGTAGTATGAAGGAAGGAGAAATGAATGTGTACACTTTTGAGGAATGTGAGGTAGAGTAAAAAAGAAATAATGCTTTAGTAATCTTGTTTAGCTAAGTATTCATGCACTTTTAAAAAAAACCAATAACCTAGACATCCATGCTTTTAACTGTTTTGCTGTTGCACTTTTGCTTATGACTTTTCTTACATTATTATTAGATCTTAAAGTAATTTAACACATGTATGAGTAAGCCTTCAGTGTTATTTCTTGTGGTATATTTCTGCCTATGCTTGACTACAGTGGTGGTTCAGTCATGTTCTGTGCCAAATTGGTTGCTGCTGTTGCTGTCACCTCATGTCAAAATGGTGTATTTTCTAGTACAAAAATGCAGCTGAGTTTATACGTTAAAATCTGTCCTCACTTAAACTGAAAAAGTACCACTTGACGTTTCAAACCAAGTAAGAAACTGTTGTTCTTCCATAATTGCAAATCTGCTAGCTTGTAAGATTCTGCCTGTACTGACTGGCTTTTACTGTAACTTTCTTGAATCTTTAGTGGCAAGAAGAGTTAATATAGACACTCATTTATGTTAATTTCTGCAATTATTTTTTATCTTTTATGATTCTGAATACAAAAGTTATTTTTCAAGTAAAGTAATAACACAGTGTGGTTAATACAGTGTAGTAGTAATATATATGTTCAACTAGGTATTGTAAAAGAGTCATCTGTTGTAAAAGTACCTGGAAATTTGTCATGTTTGCCTTTTAAACTTGATTCAGTATATCAATTACATTTTTATCAGCTTTTGAAAGGTGAAGTAGTCCTACCTTGTAAATGTAACAGTGGTAACTAAAACTGAGAATCTTTTTTATTTTGTTTTTTGGTGGTGGCGTTTCATGAAAATGGGTAAAAGACCCCAGTAGTTTGTGTGCAGATTTGTAGTTTTTCTGAAGAGACAAATGTTGTGGTCGGAAGCGCAGGCGTCTTCAAAAGACATCTTCTTAATATGTGGGCTGGTCTTCCACAACATCCTTGCAGCTGTCTTTAAAAGTACGCATTTTTTGAGGCTGGTTCTTTTCATTGTGCACTATACTGTACCTTGGAATTAGATACGGGCTCCAACTGTAGAGATGAGATAAAGTGTGTTTGTATTACGTTGCAGTGAAAAAGATATTCTGTTTTGGAACAGGAGTTGTGTTAACTTTTTATTTAATTACCGGCCATTTAGGAGGTGGAGGGCTATGGGGCAGAGATAATTACCTTTTTGTATTGTTACAGTTACCTTCCTGAATTTTAGAACCAATTTTCCACTGTTCCTATTAAAATTATGACCTTAATGGAACCTGAGTTATTGAATCAAGTTTTCTTACTAGAAGTGAAGTGCAGAAGGGCTGCAGGATACATCCTCCTTATGTAAACAGTGACTAGCAGAACACTTCTCACTGGCTTGCAACAGAATATTTTGTTTGGTTTGGTTTTTTTTGAAGTCTCCCAGGTGGCATTTCACAAGTGAATGCGACAAGCTAGGACCTCTTCAGTGTCTTTGCAGAACTTGAGAATTTATTACATGGAAATGCCTAAAGGCTGTAAAAAATGAACAATATGCCATGTCCTACAGCAGGCTTAGCCTGTGGTCCCACACATCATAAGTCTGGTGACTGATCTCTGAATATGGAAAAGCAAGACATGCAAACTGGATAAAGAAATGATTTTTTTTCAACTAAGTGTACATGTGAGTTTTTTGTGAAGTACTGCAGATTTTTCTTAAATGCAGTGTGTGATGCCATAAAAATTAGTACGCCTATGGCAAATATATATAGTTCTGTAAAGCTTCACATGTTTTGCGGGTTGTGCAAACAGTGTTCCAATTACGGAAAGCTATTCCCAGAGATGAAGAGGAATCTGAATTCTACTGGTTGTTTGGAAACAAAAGAATAGTCCTTAGTAATCCGTGATAAAACCTTTATATTAATGTAATTTTGATTTTATGTACTTTGTAGATGAAAACTATGTAGTTGGTGTATACCAAACTATTTAGAATGGAATTTTAGGTATTTCAGCAAGTAATGTGCTGCATAATAGATAACTTTAGATTTAACATTGGTCTATTCAGACTTGTTCTTTGTAGGACTGATGATGTGATGTGACCCAAGCTCTAAAGCAAAAGCAGATGCGTACCTGTAAACACAAGGAGGTGCTCACAGGGTGAATCTAACATCTCTTTCTAAGAGTGCTGCAGGAATTTGGCAGAGTAGTCAGTTCCAGGATCCTGCAAGGTGATCTGCTTTTCCTACATCTTCTTTTGCTGTTCCACTCAAATGTCTTTGGAAAGCTCAGCTGAAATTGGTCCCTGCATATGGAGCAAGACCAGGCTGGATTTATGAGGATGGTGGAACACTGGAACAGGGGTTGCTTAGAGAGGTGGTGGAGGACCCATCCCTGGAGATGTTCAAGGCCAGGCTTGATGGGGTGCTGAGCAACCTGATCTAGTTAGAGATGTCCCTGCTTGTTGTAGGGGGGTTGAACTAGATGACTCTGGAAGGTCCCTTCCAACTCAGTGCATTCTATGATTCTGTGGATACAAGGTGTTCCTTAGAGGGATAACACAGTGCTTCGCAGAAGAGATGCATCTGTTCTGAGGTTCTTTGCCACTCTTTTTGTGATGTACATAATTTTGGCAAGTTTGGCTGGTACCCTGAAGTCTCAAAGTGCCAGTACAAAACAAAATGCTGCATCATTGCATTTTTTGTTTTCAGGTGTATCCCTTACTGGCTGGTCTGATCAGTTTGCACTCTTACTGGATCATGAATAATGGGTGGTTAGAACCTGAATTCTTTATGTCATGTTCACTCTGAAGGAGTAGAAAAGATACAGCATTTTACCTTCTGTTAAGGGAAACAAGGCCAAGAAACTAATACAGATGCTATTGTGATAACAAATAACTGGTATCAGATGGAATCACCCCAACTTTTACAAAAAAATGATTTAGGTCTATAATTAATAGTTAAAAAGGTGCAAAGAAGGGTAGCTAAAATAAGGAGGTGGAAGGACATAGGAGACGAACATGTTTGAAACCCCTCTATTTGAAAAAGAAAAACTGAAGGGGGAGAACTTAGTGAGGTTTATGTCATCTACATATTGTGCATAAGAAGAAAGTAGAACTCTTTGTCACCAAATCCTGCAAGATTATTGCTCACTGAATGCTGCTGCACTAGAATTAGAGAGCCCTTACCAAAGCTAGTAGCAGACTGGTTTGAAAATGGGTAAAATATTTGACCAAGGACCTCAACCAAATCCTTATTTGCCAAAGGTAAAAGGTTATTCTGTGGATTGGTACAGTTGGTTAAAAGATGGGAAACTAAAATAAATTAGAGATTGCTTTGTGATGGAAAAACTTTACCGGTAGATTTCTACTGGCATCTAGGGGTTCATCGTATTAAAAGATAAATCTTAAGGAATGATAGTGGTATGACACCATAGCAGTTTGTTGATATATGAGGATTGGTAAAATCTAAACTGATTTGGTAGTTGCAGCAAAATCTTAGGATACCATTGCCCAGTGCTTTCACATACAAATGTAGTTCAATTTTGGTGAATGCCAAATGATGCCGAAGCAGGGGAGAATAATGCAAACCTACCTATACAGCGATGAGCCCTAAGTTCGCTAATCTTACTTACTCGGAGAAGGGCAGTGGTTGGAAAGCTGTTGGGAATTATTCACAAAGAATAAAATAATTGTTAGGCTGTGTATATCAATGGTGTGTCCAAATAATTAACAGTGTGCATTGATGTAATCAGCCTGGCACAGCAAAGGCTTCATAGACAGTGAAAAAGTGGGTGAGAGGTGTGGAAGATCCTCTGTGCTGAGAAGAAAATCTGTAGTCTAGGAAACAGAACAGTAAGAGGAGAGGTGATAGAGGTCTATAAAATCTGTAGATGGTACAGAAATGACTGAAAAGAATAGCTAGTTTTTAAAGGCCAGAATTAGGCCACCCAGTGAATTAAACCTGCTACCTGATGAAAACTAAAGTAGCTCTTCAAGCAATGTGTAATTAAATTCTGGAACTTAATTGCCACATGATACCATGGAGTAGAAAAATATGAGTGGGTTAAAATTGTAATTAGGTAAAGTCAGGTAGGGATGCACTGAATACTGAACTTTACAGTGGAGTTGGACTACCAGCTCTAAAATGGCTGAAAGCTAGGAATTATTCCAGACACTTCTAGATATTTGCTGTGTTTTACATTCTTTACCTAAATCATCTGCTTCTGGCTACCCTTGAAAAAAGGGAACTGTATTAGAAGGACCTAGACTACATAAGTAATAGCACCATTTATGTTCTTATTTTTACATTAAGTATCTTCACACTGTAGTTCTGCCGAAGAAGGGATTTTCTCCTCCTGATTAGAGGTGAGGGAAATGGGAATTTGGAGAGAAACAAACAGGACTGTTGGAAACAGGACAGGGAGAAAAGACAAAGCAAGTATGGCAGTCTGCTGTGCACTCAGTTTCACCTGTGATTTCCGCTGCCTTGCTGCAATGTAGCCTCCAAATTTTCATTAGTTGTTGGGAGAGACTCTTCTGCTTTGTTCTTGTTATGCGAGATCTCTAATCAATTTTATGTATCATCTTTGGGAACACAGACTTCACATGCTGGTTCTCTGAATAATATGCTAGGAAGCTGAAGCACTTGATTTGTAGAATTGTTGCAACTTAGAGTGAAGATGTTGCTTCTGTGAACCCTTTACTCAACAAAAGAAAAAAGAAAAAAAAATAGAAAAGAAAAAAAACTTAGTCTACTTACATCTATGGCTAGAAGTCCTTTAAATTGTTACGGGTCTTTTTTACCACCCACCTTTCCAGTGGCCTTACTTTTCTTGATATAATGTGTCTCAAGTTGATTTCTCCATCAGTGAGTTCTGTTAGAGTGTGTAGGCTTTCCATAGCTAGTTTGCATTTTGGAGTTCTTGGAGATTTCAGATGTATTCAGTCTTGTATCAGAAGTTATTTCCTTACCCTTATATTCATTAGCTTTTTGAGACACAAATACTTTAGGACGAGTGTCACAATGTGTTTGACTCTGTAACATAGTAGTTTCCTCCTTTCTGCCTCTTTTTGCCCCCATGGTCTTTGATGACCTTGTGCTGAGCAGTGCACATTATTTCTGAGATGGCAATGTCTGCTGAATTTCATATTTTCTATCAATTTGTCTGTTGGTAAACTGATATCATCAGCTAAACAAGGTGATTGAGTGGAGCTTATTACATGATTATGACTGACTGTTTTGGGCTGAAATACTTCTTCCTTCCCACAAATCTTACTTCTAAGTATACTGTAAGCAGAGCATGTAAAAAGGTGATTTTGATGGGGATTTGAGAGAAGGATTTGGGCAGGATGGAATAGCAGCACACTTGATCATTGTTTGCATTTTCCAACAAACCTAAATGAACTTCCCAATGGAAGAGTGAGTTCATAAAGGCAGCAGTGTGTTTAGGAGGTCTGCCTATTCCTGATGGTCCGTAACTCTTACAATTTGAGTAAAAGGAAGTGGTGCTTTAAACATGTGTGTTCCTGGAGATTTAAATTTTTAGTCAGAAAGCCTGTACCTTCAAGAAGGTGGAAGTTTGAGGCATTTGGAGTAGATGTTGGATATAGATGAACTAGGTCTCAGGAGAAGGGCCTTTGCAAAGGTTTTGCAATTTGAAATCATGTTGTAAGACTTAAGACAGATGGATTTTTCTGTCTTCAGTCTCTGTTTGCTCACACCATCCCCCAGACCCTGAATCTCTGTGCAACAAGCTGGTGATAGGGTAGCTGGTTATTCTGGAGTGAGGTGCTGTTGTCATTCATTCTGATATTCAGTAGGTTTTTATATGTGTGTATTTTACAAAAGTTTTACTGCTGGATAAAGTACAGCTTAATGTAAATAATACATGTAGGAGTATATAAAAGTGTGAAGCTGTCCTGAAGCTTAACTTAAGAGTTACACTTAGAAATGTTGGGTTTTAAATATTCTGTACATTGGTTAATTTTTTATAGATTGCTTATTCTGCAGTAGTCATAACAATACAATTAAAATAAATTTAAGACTGATTTGCCAAGCTGTGCATGTAGTTCGTGTTTTCAGGAGTAGATTTGCTACTTCTTTAGAACAAAAGGAGGATATTTAGTTCCAATAACAATAATTGTAGTACAGCTGACAAAAAGAAGAAAAGGCTCTCTGGGAGATGAATGGTATGTGTTTCTAATCAGAGTTTACTTAATGTAATGCATAGTTGTGAGGCGTCAGAGTTTAGGAAGGCTGGACAGGTCTAGGACAACCTTTGAGCTGCTTTGCACGTTTAAGGAAAAAAAGTTACTGGTTTAAATAATTTTTGTAACACTGGTAATTGAATCATGATGGGCATTCTTGCATTGGCATCATTTTGAGCCCTTCACTTTGAGAAATGTAGCATAAGTATTACAAGTGGGAGCGATGGCATTAACTGACAGCAAGCGAAGACTTACTGAGTTAGGGAACAGACTGCTGAAATTGCCTCTGACAGAGTGTGTCAAGGCTGGCTTTTTCTTTCCTGTTGTTTGTCTCATAGTGCTCCAGGAATGGCTAGGAGCTTCTTGTGCTGTGTCACGTCTGAAAAAGAGCTGTTGAGGAAAGCCAGAGGAGAAAAAGCCATGTGTGTTCAGACAGCTTAAAGATACTCTCAGTGGCGTGGCAGCTGTGTCTTTGGCATGGCCCCAGCCTTAGAATATTTGTGTTCAGTTTAACGCTTTAGGGTGGCTGCCAACATTTTCCTGGGGAAATGGGAGTGAGAAACAGTATTCACAGCTTGTATCTGAGATAAAAAAATCCATTAGGTGAAGAAAGAAAACCCTCCTCATTGTTGTTACTTTTGTATGTCGAATTGCTGTGGCCTGTTATGAATCCTGGAGGAACAAATCTAAAGGAGCAAAGCACGCCAAGAGCTCTTGTCCAGCACTTTCTGACTGCAGGAGCTGTTCCCTGCATCTCCTGTATCGCAGCAGTGCTGCTTGCTGAAAGCTTATCTCATCAAAGTGGGAGTGAGTGAGGTTATCTTGGGCACATCTCTGTATGGAAAAGTTTGACATTTTTGCATTGCAGCTATTACTGCCGGATAACAGCGTCTGTACTTATCACTAAATCTCTTCTATTAGTAGTTGTAGAGACTTACGTTAACATTTTTTTTTACAATCTGCTGAGATTTCACTGTGCTGTATTCTTTTACTGTTGTAAAATACAGTATATTGTCATCTCAGTATTTCAATACTTATATAGATGGATATACCATTAAAACACAGTCTAAAAGTGTATGCTATCCAGGACTCTTACCAAGTGCATTAGTAACATTAAGTGATTTCATATCTTCATGAAATGGGAAAATACTTAGCACTGATATTGATGGCAGTATACTGAATGGGGAAAATAACAACTTTAAACAGCTGTATCATCTTGTTATGTCATATTGCTTGATAGACCGACAGAAATTACCATTTATTATGGAAGCACATTTACAGTGCTTCTTTTGATTGACATTACCATAGTTACTGTTAGGGTCATTGTACAGTGGAAGTAGAGGAGACCTGAAAAGGCATCAGGGCAGTTGAGTTTACTTGGAGGTCCCAAGTACGTACTTTTTTTTTTTTTTCTTGTTCCACTGTGATCCTGTATCCAACACTTTTAAATACAAAGCAGAGATGTTGAATTCTAAACTACTTTTCAGAAAGCTAACACTAATGAAGCATTGCATTCTTGGAACATTTCCCGTTTTATAGTTTAAAGTACTTGCAAGTGCTAAGGTTTCCATTTCACTGTTAACTCGTAGGAGAATGCAAGGGGAAAAAGTCAGTGAAGGAGGTGAAGAGAAGGTGGGTGATTTTCAAGGGTCTGGTTCTGACTGCGGTATAACGATTCTGAATGAGGCATATTTTGTGCTAAAGTGATGAGCTGCTAAGGAATGCTGAGGGGATCCTTATGTAAAAAATATGATCTGTCAATCTGCTTTTCGTTGAAAACAATGTATAATGAGCACAGTCATGATTCTTGGTTTTAAAAAGTTTTTCAGAGCTGTGTTTCTAAGAAACAACTTGGAGTTCTTGTGGCGAGTACTTGCCAAGTACCCCTGCAGCTTTTCACTTCAGTGCTGTCTGCCATTTTTGGTACAAAATAATATCAGATGTGTTTGTTTATAACTATGAAAATCAGGGTAAGCAAAGGAAGTGGGTACATCAATGTTTATACTTAAAGTTTTAAGCTAAACTAGTTCAGGTTTTTCAACAGTTATAATTGTTCTTGAATATGCAGCATCTAATGTTTTTAAACCACTTATGTGTCTTTAAATAATAAGCCATGTAACAGGTTTTGTAATTTTTTTTTTTTTAATGGCTAATGAAGTCTCTCACTGTGAAATTGGCCTGAAACATTTCTTGCATACCCTTCAGAATTTTATTTTTAATTGGATCGACTAAAGGATTGACTAAACTGTAGAGAATCCCTGTGGAATGAGCAAATGAGGGAACAAGAACTTGGAGTGGTTTTTATGCTTGAAGGTGTTGAGTTTTGTTAGACCACCAAGTTTTCACCCATTATCAGGTACCTATTACAGAAATTAATGATTGATGGTCATTATGATCTTGAACACTTAGGCAAAAAGGTTCTCTTGTGTGGTTTTGAGTTTGGAAAAAAAATTCCTTGGAGAATGCTGCTAAGGTTTTACCAGTTTGTAATTTTCTGTAAGTTTGGGAATGAGGAAGAGAGGGAAGAGGAAATGTCTTTCTAATCACTTAATTACTCACTGTCTCTTCTGTTTTGTTTTTTTAGTTTACATTTAACTTCCTAATCTAACCATGTTGCCATGTGGTAATAACATGAAGAAATGGAAAAAGCTTACTTCAGTCTAGAATAGTAATTGCTGTTATTTCTGGCTGTGGTCATGTTTTCTTCAAGCCTTTGCACTAGAGATGAACTTAGTACCTTATAGCTGCAGAATTCCATTCTTAAATGTTTTCCAGTTTATTCTTTTGGTTTGATTTTGTAATTTTGTATTTTGTTCTGTGCAGAGTAATTACTGTGTTTTGTTGTCGATTCTTAAATTAATAACATACTTTTTATCTTCCAATAACAGTTAGTAATAACTGACTTTCAGTCTCTTCCCCCCCCAGTTATTGCCTGACCAGAAAAAAGTAATTTTTTGCCAGATGAGAGGTTCCTGTAACTGAGTTAGGAAGGAAAGAAAGGAGGTCAAAGCTTGAGTTAGAGCATCATTCAAAAAAAGCAGGGAGAATGAAGGCTGCGTGCTGCTCTCCTCTTATATGTTGGTTGGCTGGGAGTTTAGGTGAACCTCTTCAGTGTTAAGAGACCTTAATTTAAGAGACCTTTTCCTGAGCCTGAAGTGCTAAAATTGTTTCTAGCCATAGCAGTGAAGTACAGTGCAGATTTTCCCTTGTGCAAACTGGTCCTTTAATTCTTACTAACTTTTGAAAGTGTTTGCTCTAGTAAAACTTTGCTGCTATAGGTATAAATATTTTAATAAAAATCACTACCAGATAGGAAAGGTATGCTTCTGGTTTCATGTTAAGACTGCACTGATTGATACCTAACTTGATTTTGCAGTAGTTTGGCTGATCACCTTCATATTTTTTACAGGTATGTCTGTAGGTCAGTGGTTAAATGAGACTTCTGTAGCTCGTGTGCAGCTGATGAACTGCACCTTGGAAGTAATACTGGGGAAACTTTTCAAATTAATTGTAAACATGTCTTAGTTTTTAGTGTGTGTTCTTTTACATTGCAAGAGTGCATATGCACTCACTGCTTATTTTGAGTGATTTTGTTGGTAAATATGCTATAAATCTAATTACAAAGGTCTGTAGCAATTGCTATTTTTAGCATAAATTGGAATAAAAAGAAACCTGCCACTTCTGCAGGGCTGAAAATAACTTCTCTCTATGGAGAAAAATTTGCTGTGCTGAGCTAAAATTATGCAATAATAGGGATGCATGTATTTTAAGCACTGATGACTACAGCTGTAAAAGAAATTATTTTCTGCTTGGCATTTTCAGTTACAACATATATTTCTTTGTTTCAGTAGCAAGTACACATCTTTCATCTTTCCCTTCTGGGCAGATTGTAACTTTTTTTGTTTGTTTTTGTCGATTTTGATATGTTAGGAGGGAGGGATGTTCATGCCATGTCTTCAGAAGGTTTTTTTTTTTTAATTTTTTTTTTTTTTTTTTCAGTTAGAGCACTAAGACCAATTCTGCAAGAACAGTACCCACTACAGCTGCTATTCTTGGGGACTTTGTGTTAGTGATAAAATTCTATTTTAAATACTTCAAATAAAACTGAAGGCATTTGCTTAGTATCTTGCTTTGTGAGTCAGCAAACACTGGGAATGTTAAGCTTCTATTATTTCCAAAATTGATACAAAGTGTTTTGAAGCAGAAGTGGTCCAGGTCTTTGACACTGATACAGAAGACATGCTCAGAATGCCATTTAAAAAAAAAGTTCACTTGGACAAGTTCTTGGACAAGTAAGAG
Source organism: Eurystomus gularis (assembly GCA_013400335.1). Taxonomy (NCBI): domain Eukaryota; kingdom Metazoa; phylum Chordata; class Aves; order Coraciiformes; family Coraciidae; genus Eurystomus; species Eurystomus gularis. Next base: position 100,866 of record VZZY01017778.1, read on the forward strand.
GTCATCCTAGTCCCAGCCCTTGCTCAAAGCAGGACTTACTCTGAAGTTAGATCAGCTTGCTGAAGGCCTTGGCTAGATGACTTTCAGTATCTCCAGGGCAGCTTGTGCCAGTGCTTAGCCAGTGTTTGGGAAAATTTTTGTCTCCCTTATGTCCAGTTGAGATTTCCCATGTTTCAGCCCCTGTCTCATGCACTTTATCGTTTCACTCCACACCTCTCAGAATTGGCTTTGTCTCCTTAAACCACCTTCAGCTAGTGGGAGCCAGGGAGGAGAACGAGTTCCCCCTTTGGCCTGCTCTTCAGCTGAACAAACATGCCAAACGAAACGATGCTTTCAGCATTTCCTCCTGTGCCAGGGGCTTCAGATCACCAAATGTATTAGTGGCCCATCTTGAGTTTGTGAGTCTTCTCCCATAATGGGGACCCTCGGAACTGGACATGATATTTTAGTGTCTTTGTGCTGTGAGGAGGGGAATAATCATGTTTCTTGATTTGCTGGCTACAGTCTTGCTAATGCAGCCCAGTATGTTGATAGTCTTTACCACTGTATGGACAATGCTGGTTTGTGTACAGGCAGTTCCTAGCCATGAAGGTCCAGAGCTGCATTCTGCCCAGCCACTTCCCCACCTCAGTGGTTGCAAGGGCTATGGGTCAGCACTAATTTTTGGTGTTCCTTCTGGCTAAGGAACTGCTATGGTGATGCTTCTTACATAGTTCAATTTTTACTAGCATGTCATCCTCTGCACCCTCCCTCCCCAAAATAAAATGAAAATTAGTTCTATTTTTCATCATGAAAAGCTGGGCATCTCTTTTAAACTGTGTAGTGGTTATGTTAATACAATTTTGACATACTTATGTTATGCTGATATGTAGTAAAAAAACTGTAATGGACTACTTGATTATAGAAAATGCGATATATAGAAAGTAAGTACTTAACAAGAACCATTACTAGGATGCCTTTTTTTTTTGGTCTGGCACCTACTTAAACTTCCAGTTTCTTAAATTTATGAACTGGAGACTAACCCAACAGATGAAAGTTCTCTTTGTTTTATGTGGAGGTGGTATCTTGAGTTAACTTTGCTACAGATCCAAGAAACTGAAATTGTTCTGTTCCCCATGCACATCTTTCCATGCTAAGTCTCTACAGTGGATGATCTTGCACTGTCCTTCACTGGGTCAATCAAAGTTTCTGTTGCAGTACTGTGTCTCTAATCAAGTCCAATAACTGATCTCTGTAGAGAAACCTGAGAGTGTGACAGCTATGCAGAGATGATGTCTCAGAACGTTTCCCCACCTTTTCACTATTGTTTTTTCAGCAATTTCCTCTGCTAGGTGTTTCCTTTCTATTAACTAGACTTCTGATGTATTTCTACATGGATCTGTCCAGTTGTTTTTTGAACCTATGTAAAATTATAGCAGCCACAGAATAGTGAATAACAACTTTATGTGCTGTATGAAGCAGACTTTTCCTAAGTTTGCTGAATTTCCCACTTGCTAATTTAGAGTCAATGAATAACCAATCCCTTTTACTACTTTAGTGTCACTTGCAAACATTTAGACATGTTAAATCCCTTCTTCAGTCTTTTTCATGGTGAAGCAGCCTATTCTGTAATCTTAATCTTCAAAAGAAAAGTGGTCTGTATGTTTGATTTGCTTTGTTACTGTCAAATAAAGAAGGGCAGACAAGACAGAGGATCCTGAAAGGAAGGATAATTTAGAAAGTGATCTGATGAGGACAAGGAGAAAGAGGAAAATGAAGGGGGATACCTTGCTGATGTGTATCATTCACTCTGTTATTATAGAGGAAAGTACCAAATGATTGATGTGACGTGATACAAATGTGGTATTACTCAGCCCCATACCCCTCAAAGTTAATTAACGGATTCTTAAGCTAAATATAATGCATGATAAATGACATACAAGTTTTAAAATTGTAAATGTGTGGCCTTTGAGTGGAGTCTTTTAGCCCATCATGTACTTGTGAGTTTGAATAGAAGAGTGAGTGTAGGAGTGTGAACAGCCATTTGCAGTTACAAGAGGTAGGGCCTGGCTTGCACAGGCTTTGTGACTGCATGTGGGTATGCTCCTGTGTCATTACACATGCAGAATAAAAAGGTTTAGTTTTATCATAGCATCTCTCTCTGTGAAGATGGTGTACTTGTTTCACTACTTGGCAGGTGAAGTGTGTCATCAGTTACTACTTCTCAGCTGAGAGGTGGTTATTTCTTGAGATGTCTTATCTCAGCTGGTTCTTGCTTGTCTGCCTGCATGCATTGTAGTCCCGATCCTATCATATACTGTGAATTATATTTTTTTATGGAATGCAGATGTATATTTCATTGTATACTTTCTAGCTTAATATTATTTCCTAAATGTTGTGGCACACACTTGACTGCACTATTTTTTAATTGGAATATTAGGGCATGAACTTACAAGTAACTCGCATTAAAGAAACTAAGTAATCTGGTTTTGAGTCATAGTATTGTATGATCACTTGACTCTGTTGATGCAATGAAAAACAAGCTGAAAGTAAGCTTTTGAGAGCTGTGAAAATCTGAAAGTGTGGTTGTCTTCAAGGTTGTGCTTTTCACTCATTATTGTAAAGTTTCCCCTTTGAGTCCCATGACTACCTGCTGCAGTGCCCTTGGTGCTTTTTAGCATCTGTGTACTATCATGCCTTCATCTTCTTCTTGTGGTCTGTACTACCCCGGAACACATTTGGGTTCCTCTCACGTCCCTCTCCATTTGGCAAGCACCAGCATGTGTTATGGCTGGTTTGCAGCTAGGCAAGTGCTTCAATTGACCAGTTGATTGCTGCTGCTCAAAATGGATGAGAGCCAAGTTCTGTTTCCCTTTTCCACAATGTAGCAGCTAATTTGTATGTCTTGCTTCTACCCTGCAGCCGATTTCTGTGAAACTTGAGGGAACTTGGCATCTTAGAGACCTCTGTTTCTCCGTCAAATTTGGCTGAAATTGGCCCTGCGTGATTAGAATTCATTGGTGTGACAGGGCTACTGAACAGACTGCATAATATATAATTGTTTTCTGAGGGTAATTGAATTCAACTGCATTCTAAAAACTTTTGGGTTTAGACACTAAAACAAAAACGGAGAAACTAGACTTCATGTGAAATGGTTTATCTGTTTAATCTGTGAAATGTTTGCTTTTTTCAGGTATTGACTACAAAAGGAGAGAGGAGAAATTTGGCAAAAGTGTCTGTCTCTTCCTTGTGCTTGTTAATTCAGCAGCTGGAGGGTTTCAGTACAGGTGAAATGGATACAGCTCAGGCCCTGGGGATTCGAACCCTGTATTCTGATTGCTGCAGGAGAGTGCTTTGTCTGTGAATCCATAATACACACTGTGGTAAAACAGTCTTTCTTCTTTGATACCATTTGCATTTTATAAATAATCAAACTTCCTTTAGAGTTGCTTCAGCATCTCAGGCAAATTATCCCTTAGGCTTAGTGAGTCAGTCTGCAGTTGTATTTTAACATTTGGAGCAACTTCAACAGAAGGAATTGACAAAGGCTCTGATACCTAGCACTGCAACTGTGGGGAGATGCTAATGTTCATGCAGCGCTATGATTTGAATTCTAATTTTTGTGCACAATGTTATTTGTTGTACAATTATCCACTGCCGTTATTCTTTGCCAGGAAAATGTGCAGCTGGGGTAAAGTGTTTTTAATCCCTTCATGTTTCAGAAGCAGAAACTAAGCTCATCATTCAAGACAGGTTTTTCCCGAAAGACTTGAGGTAGATAAATTTCAACAGGTGCAGAAAGGATTTTATTAGAATTTATCCAAAATAAAAATGGCTGAGAGGGATGTTCTTCTCTTACAAGTTAGTTTATAGGGCGAATATGGTTATTGACAGAAAATTATCCTGCAGAACATAAGATAATAGTTTTTGAAGGGGATTCTCTTCAGAGAAAATTGAAGTTTCAGTGTATTTTTTATTATTTGAGGCAATGCCTTCAAAATGGGGAAGACAATGGTCCTAAGCATTACTTTGCACATTCTACTTTTTTCCCACTCTATGATGAGGCACCATGACTTGTCTTAACTCTAAGTTAATCACATTGTTCACTTCTCCCTGAGAATCAGAAAGCAGAAGTTGAATTTAACTGCTCTATTTATCCTGATACATTAGTTTTGCTTGCTGCCACCTCGTCCCTTACCTGGCAGAGATCAAGGGCAGGTGCATACTCAGGTGTTTAGCTTTTAGTACTTCAGACGGAAGTACACTAGAATTTAACTGTCTGTGAAACTTGTGAGGAAAACAGAACCTGAAGTAGCTGGCAGGAGGAGAGGGGTGGGGCAGGTGGCTTCGTGTGGCTTCGTTCTTTCTGGGTATCCTTTCTGAATACTGCTAAAAGCACATCTGACTGCAGAAAACTGAGTGGTCTTGGTTGAAGTGATACGGAAAAAACCCCAACAAACCAGAGACAAGTTAACTTTTTTTTTCCCTACCTTTGTTCTTCATCCTTATATTTCACTTCTCTCACCCTTTTTTTGTCTGGATCCTTTGCATTTCTTCATAATAACAAAGCTTGCTGTTTTCAGTAATGTGAGGAGTTTTAGAGAGATTTTCTTGGTCAAGGGAAAGCTGCAGTGTGTAAATCTTGCTGATGGCTGGAGCTGAACACCTCAAGTCTTAGTCCTGGTATGACACCCCTCCATACCTCATGGCTTGCTTACAGATTACCCCATCTCACCTCACTGATAAACATAGGTGGAACAGTGAATACACTTGCACTTAATATTTTATAGCTTTTGATAATATTTTGTCATGTTGTCTCTAGAAGATGGAGCAGTTAATTCAGACCCATTAAAATTTTCAGACTTCTGAGCAGAATGCGTCAGCTTAATTCACATCAAGAATACTTTGTGCTGTGTTTGTTACTAGATGTTTTTTGTGAGGTGGAACTTTACACTGAAGTTTGTGATTACAGTTAGCACAGAGATCAGGAATTATATCTATCAATCAAACACTAGAAGAGATACAGGTGTATAATTACACATGTGAAGTTAGGCCAAACACATAGTAGTGTTTGCACTCATTGTGGAAGTATGAGATGATGCCAGATTCAGGAAGGAGTCTGTGTTCTCTGATCAGATTTGTATGGACAAAGCAACTTTATGAGATCAACACTGAGTCATATGGCTATTTGACCAGTTTTCCTGAAAGCCATATTTTCTGTTGTCAAACCATTAACTTCTCTTAACTTCTCAGTAGTAAATAGCGTAGTAAATAGTCTTGCCAAGTGCAGGCAGTGACTTTTGATCTTTCAAAGAGTTGTCAGTATGTCAAAGAGATGGGGGCAGTCATGTTTGTGGAGAGGGATGTGAAAATGGTCTCATGAGGAACATATTTATTTTATTTTATTTTTCAGCAGACATTGGATAGATCCTTAAATCTGCGGAGACAAAATAAATAGCTGGCTATAAAGGGTAAGCATAGTCTGAGTGTACAGCAAGACAGAAGCCCTTACTGAGTTGTTTAGGTAGGCATTTGCAGACTGTCAGTGGAATCTAGAGAGGGGAAAAGGGAAATGTCTTCTGTTTAATTTTAGTTGATTATATAAAAAATATTTTCCTATGTTCAGTGTGAATTAAAGAGCTCTGGTATATTAAAAATATTTCTGAACATTTAAGGTCATGAGGAGATTTTATAGTGTGTATATCTGACATCATGACATTTATCAAATCACAGAAACATATGCTTTGGGTTGGAAGGGACCTGTAAAAGTCATCTAGTCCAGTGCCTCTGCAATGACTGGGGGCATCTTTAAGTAGATGGAGCTGCTCAGAGCCTCATCTTACCTGATCTCAAATGTTTCCAGGGATGGGGCCTCTCTGGGCAACCTGTGCCAGTGTTTCATCACCCTCAGCTTAAGAAAAATCCTTACACCTAGTCTGAATCTCTCCTCTTTTAGTTTAAAAACATTGTCTGTCACAACAGGCCCTACTAAAAAGTCGGTCCCTGTCTTTCTTATAAGCCCTTTTAAGTACTTCTCCAGGCAAAATGCAACTCTCTCAGCTGTTCCTCACAGCAGAGGTGTTCTATTCCTTTGCTCATTTCTGTGGCCTTTCTCTGGACCTACCACAGCAGGTCCATGTCTTTCCTATGCTGATGGTTTCAGAGCTGGATGCAGTACTCCAAGTGGAGTCTCACCAGAGCAGAGGGGGAGAATCACCTCCCTTGACCTGTTGTCCACACTTCCTTTGATGCAGCCCAGGATACGGTTGGCCTTCTGAGCTGTGAGTGCACGTTGCTGGTTCATGTCCAGCTTTTCATCCAGCAGGACCCCAAGTCCTTCTCCACAGGTGTGCTCTCAATCCCTTCATCCCCCAACCTATATTGATACTGAGGATTGCCCTGAGCCAGGTGCAGGACCTTGCACTTGGCCTTATTAAACTTTGAGGTTTACACGGACAACTTCTCAATCTTGTCCACATTTCTCTAGATGTCATCGTGTCCCTCAGCTGTGTCAGCTGCACCACTCAGCTTGGTGTTGCCAGAATAGAAAAATGTCAAGCCAGGTGCCAAGCTGCTTTGTCTGAGCATAGTTAGCAAAGTACCTCCCTCCCCACAGATGTTAGCAAGTCTCTCTGTAACACTTTGATGATCTCCTTATTGTTGGACAGTGATTGAGAGAAGACAGCTTTGCATCAGATACAAAAGGCTGGGAAGTGAAATGGTGGGAATTCTGACTGTGGAGGCAGAGTGATGAGGAAAGCCCAAGCTGGGATTTTCAGAAGTGCGGAGCTTCTACCTATAGTACATTCAGTGTGTACTTATAAATTTGTATGAAAACAGTAACTACTCAGTGTAATTGTTTCAAGCAGAGCATTCAAATTTAATGCTTGTGGTTTTAATGTTTTAACTAAAATCATAACTGTTTAATTCCATGTAGTGAAAGGAAGGTAGTGTCACCTTACAGAAGCCTTTGAAGGCAGGTTTAATTATTTCCTGTTGTTCACTTGGATTCTCTGATGACAATATTCTAACAACAACAACAAAATCTTAAGGTTGATGTAATTTTGATTTGAGTTTAGACTTCAAATATAAACTATTCAAAAAAATAAGAATGACTGCATGTTATGATATTGCCTGTGCTTGAATTGGTATGTGTAAACATACATTAAAAGACTATATTTTTGGTATATTTTGTATTTTCTCTCTCTTCTGATAGTCTTTGAAACCTTAGTGTGTCTTTTGATATAATTTTTCTGTAGTAATACATAGGTTTTGAAAGCAACCTTCAGATTTTCAATCTACCCCATTGAATGAGTATTGATAGCTTTATTTTTTCTATTCCTGAATTTTCTATCTACATGTGAAAGTATGATTATAAAATAAACTGGAGAAAATTGTGGGAGGCTGTACAAGATGGACAAATTTTTCTGTGGTGCTCATAGGATTAAACAGAGTAGACACTGTAAGATTTTTGCATTATTGCTACTGTTAACTGGCTGCAGCCCACTTTGTGGCAAATTTGAGTTATACAAAGTAGAAAATGAGTTGATGTCTCTTCCATGAAAAAATAACTTTTTTTTTTTTTTTTTTTGGGAAAACAAACACGTGCATTAGTAGACATTCCAAGGTATTGCAATTATGTGCATTATTTGTTTTTCATGGGTTTTTCTTAAATGTTGAGGATGTCATTTACTTTCTGGTGGTAAAATACCCCAGACTGGACTATGGCTATGGCTGCTCTGTTGGCTGTGAGAGTTGTGGTGCTGTGTGTGCTTGGAGTGGTGATTTCCAGAGGGAATGTCATTAAGTCATCCCAACTTACACAGTCTCCCTTCTGCACGCTTCTGGAATCTATTGCAGCCATTGAGGCTGTAGGTATAAAATTAGTTAGTGTTTGAAGTAGCAGTTTCCCTGAAATAATCCAGATCAATCTATATCATTTTTTGTGAGCCAACAAGCTCTGTCAGGAGGACTGAACTTGTTAATAATGATTCATTAACTTCTTGGGTAAGTCCTCTACAAGACTGACTGTGTAGTTGCGGTTTCTGTCTTCCTATTAAAGAGCAGGAAGCACAGCTTAATTCCTCCTAAGAAGGACTTTTTCTTCAATATTCAGGAAACTAGGGAATTTCTTGGAATTCTCAGATGACTTTCATTATGTACATGAATATTTTTGTTATTTCTGGGGAGAGAATTTTCTTTTCCCTAGTGCTACGATTCTGCCTATTTTGTAGAGGCTTTATCTTTTCTGACATACTAAAAGCTTGTATTGCGGTTGTATTCAAATAATGGGTAAATCTTACCCTGTGCTTCAGAAAGTATAGCTCTTGTCTTGATGCCTGCTAGCAGAACGTGTAGTCTAGGAGTTTTGCTTCAATGGTAGACACAAGTTTAATTCTGTGTCCAAATTTAGTTGTCTAAAATTTAGATGCCTGTGTTGAACTGGTTATTCTTAAGTCTCCATTAAATTTACAGAAATAATTACCTCCAGAAGGCCATTCATCTCTTTCTAAGCTAGGTGTCCAAGATAAGAAAGATAAATTGCTGTGGTGATTACAAATGGAGCAGAGTGGCTCGTTCAGATTCAAGTATCTGCTTACCCTCTGCAGTGAGGGTCACTGAATCTCATCAGAACTGTTCAGATGGCACTAGTTCAGTTGCAGATTGCCTTTTCTTGTTTCTAGCTGTGTAGATTTTATATGTATGAAGAAGAGCAACAAGGCTGATGAAGGTCTAGAGAGCAAGTCTTCTGAGGAGCGGCTGAGGCAACTGGAGTTGTTTAATCTGGAGAAAAGGAGGCTCAAGGGGAAGTGTTGCCGCTTTCTACAACTCCCAGAGAGGAAGTTGTAGTGAGGTGGGGGTCAGTCTCTTTCCCCAAGTAACAACTGAGAGGATGAGAAGAACTGGCCTCAAGTTGCCTCAGGGGAGGTTTGGATTGGACCTTAGGAAAAAATTCTTCATTTAAAGAGTTGTCAAGCACTGGAACAGGCTGCCCAGGGAAGTGGTAGGGTCGCCATCCCTGGAGGTATCTGAAAGACATGTAGACATGGTGCTTAGGTTTACAGTTGGACTGTCTTTTCCAACCTAAATGATTTTACATTTATTTATTTATTTATTTATTTTTAAAGTCTAAATTAGCCCTCACTGTGTGCCTCTGAGGCTGTGGAGATTTGGATGAGTTGCTGCTATTTGCTTCACCTTTTAGTTCTGGAGCCCCTGTTCAGAGGGTGAGTGATAGTTCATAAAATGTTCTTTTTCACCTGAGCCATTTCTAAAAGGAGTATTTGTTTTCTGGGTTTTTTTAGCTACAGTTAAGATGGATATACAATACAGTCCAGTGATTTTTATTTTTTTATTTTTTTAATCATGGTAGACAGTATTAATTGGTTTTGCTTTTTAATTATAGCAATGGATTTAATAAATCACCATATATAAAATAAATGTGCTTGTTAATAGGCCTTTTCCTTGGAGGATGTGGAGGAAGGTAATAGGAAGGAGTATAGTTCTGTGTATATGATCTTTGAACTGTTTCTGAACATGAGGTATAATAACAGTGTTGCTTCAAATGTTTAGCTCTTGATTAAAAAGACTCCAAATTTGCTTGTAATAATACCCACTTTTTGTTCCTGAATGCTACCTACCTCAAATTCAATTTTCCCTTTAGTGCTTTTGTGATGCAGAGAAATGTTGTTAGTGCTCATTATGGATGGCAGCTGCGCAGAGGCTTTTGCTTCTCCATTGTGTGCGATGCAGGCAGCGTGCCCCTGTGAGCCATGTGCCAAGTCCTGTAGGCGTGAGGGTTCCCTCACAGCAACTGAACAGGCAGGTGTGAGACTAAGCGCTGGCAGGGATGACACGACTTAACAGGAGTCTGGTATGTGTCCGAGCTGGAAGCTGATGGTGTCTCAGATAGTACTAATAGGTACCTTAATAGAGAGCTCTTTAAATTGACCTCGTGAAGTTATCAAGATCCGTGTTACTGGAATACCTTAAGTTTTGGCATATTCTTGTAGCGTTTGAATGCTCCAGTTCCCTGGGGAAAATACAATCTTCAGCCTGAACTGAAAATTTTTGCGTGATGTCTTCATTATCATTAGCTAGTCAGTTAGCTGGTGTTTTAAAAGTAGGATGCTTCTAAAGCTGTTTATAGAAAGAACACATAACTTTTCACAGCATCACAGAGTTGCGTAGATTGGAAAAGACCTTTAGGATCACCCAGTCCAATCTTTAACCTAACACTGACAAGCTAAACCATATCTATAAGCACTGTGTCTACACATCTTTTAAATACCTCCAGGGATGGGGACTCCACCACTGCCCTGGACAACCCCTTCCAATACCTGATAACCCTTTCAGTAAAGAAATTCTTCCTAATATCCAATGTTTGGTTATTTTTTTGCAAACATAGGCTTTTCTCATTTGTAAAAAACATGAAACATGCCCTGTTACAATTCTTCTGTGTTTTGACTTAAAGTATGACAGTTTTCTGCCAAAGTTTTTGTAGCTCACTGTGCTGTGAGTTTTCATGAGCGATGTTACAGTGTTAATATAGTAGCAGATACGTAGGAATATTTAATTGTAAATTAAATCTGTGTTAATGCATCACGGTTCATTTTCACTGCTTAGATTTTGATATTTTTTTGTTTCTCTCCTGTAATTACAGAAGGCAATACAGAAGAAGCGTCACTTCTAATTAAACAGGCATAATAGTACTGATAAAGCTTCTGGATGTGTACACTGTGAAAGTTTGCAGAGGTATATGCTGGCTGTGACTACCTCAGCAAATACTAATGATGCTAGGAATGATGCTACAAAATCTTAAATTCATAAATCCTGGAAAATTGTAAGTCATCTGTATTACACTGTGGCAGATATTTTGATGGTGCATTTTCATCTCTGTACATGGCATACAGAACAACAATTCTAAAACTTAGGGTTGCTGCCTGATCTGAGACTGTGACAGGTGGAAGCAGGGTCACAGCAATGGGCAAACCCCTTTTTTGTAAATTCTCTAATAGCTTTCAACCAATGCTCTGGATTATCTCAGCTGTGATTCTATAAAAATGAATTGGATTTAATATTTAATACTGAATATGAAGCTGAAAGTTGTAGTTAGCAGTACTAAAGTATTAGAGAACCATTAGAATCTGAGAAATGTAGTTGTTCTGGGCTTTTGAAAGCTGCTCTGGTGCTGGGACAACAGTTGACTTAAATTTCTGAAAAAGTTATTTTCTTGCTAAGAATTATCAAAGGTTAGACAGTCTTACAGATTTTAAGGTGTCAAGTTTGTTATGCACTGTACTTCTCTCCCTAAATAGGGGGCTATTTCTTGCATACTGTCAGTCATTGAAAACTCTTCTTCCAGGCTGTCAATAACAGTAAGCGCCTTTTGCTATCTAATTGTTTTCCCTGGTTTTGGATCCATCCCGGTATAACTTCTGAACAGAAGGAAGCTCTTTCTTTGTTTGTTTGTTTCTTAATTAATTCAGTATAATTTTTATTTTTTTTAATTCTCTGAAACCTTGTATTTTTTTACCATCCATATATATTTTTTTTTTCACTTTACTCTTTTATCTGTAATAAAGGTAGCTATTGTAGATGTATTTTCTCATCAAGAGCAATGGACTGTAGAAAGGAACAAAGTTTCTTCAACAACAGTTACAGTCACCTGCAAAGGGGTTGGAGGGTATCAGCTGTTTCTAGTGTTGGCTTCCAAGTCAGGGATCAGACATTAATGTCAACCCAAAGACATTTTTGCAAGTTATGAAGGAATTTAACAGCTGCTTAATTTAAAAGCTCATTGTGACCTAATTTATTTGCAGTAGGCATTAATGGTTGTTTTATTGGTCATTCATAGTCTGCAGTTAGTGTATGCAAAATCCCCAATGTTATAGGAGGATAAAGGTAAGAAACTTTTAAAAGTACGGTCAAAATCTTTTTTAGAAACAGGTGATCCATGTCAAAAATGCTACAATGTATGCCACTGTCAAGTGGACTCTAAAACTGATATTTTTTTCTTTTTTAATCTACACTACTAGTGTTTCTGTAGCTGTGATGGGCCAAGGATAAAAGGAAGCAAGATTTATAGGAAGAGCTAATGAATTTGGGTAAAGTGAACAACTTTCTGGGCTCAGAATGCTTTCAGTTTTGAATAATGAGCAAAATGCATGGTAACACAGATAAACATAGGTATGGTTTTCTGGATCAGCAGCTAAGCTTTTATACTTCAGATCTTTGGGGGAGAAAAGAAGAGAACATAGCACCCAGTAGCCAGAGGGAGGAAGAGGTGGGAACTGGGCCTCTCTGACCTTGAAGATCATGCCTGAAACTTTGAGGTGTGTTATTTGATTTATGAAAAAGGTTTTTTGTGGTGTGTGAGAGTTTTGCTTGCTGACTGTTTGAACTCCTTCTGGGGTGCAGTAGCTTAGTAGCCATGTGTCCTAAGACGAACCGG
>VZZY01017782.1:0-14714 GCA_013400335.1 Eurystomus gularis
CCTCTGCAGAGCCTTCCTACCTTTCAGCAGATCAACACTCTCATTCAATTTGGTGTCACCTGCAAACTTACTGAGGGTGCATTCATGCTTTTGTGATATGAGCTCCTTTTTGAGCCACTTCTAGTAGAGGCTCCACAACACAGAAAATACCTCACTTCTCACCTCTTTCCAAACGCTATTAGTATGAGACAAACACTGTATAAGATCTGTTTTATTCTGGTAAGTTTCTTGGACTGAGGATCTCCTTGGGATGTCATTACCATAAGAATGGATTAAGAATGTAAGATACACAAACGTTATGATCTATGTTCATTTAACTCTGTATATAAATCATATCACAATTTCCTCGAATTGAGGCATTGGAATTGAAAGCATCAAGTGCTGGGAGTATTATTTGAGAGGCTCAGCCAACAACGGTAACTTAAAATATTCAGCTACTCAAGATTTAAAGCTCTGAAGTAAGCTAAAATTAAGCTCTGCAATCAAACCTTAAAATACATCCTTCAAATTAGTTCATTTCCTTTCTTAGCATACTATATATATATATGTTCATCCAGAATCCTAGCATGGTGGGGGTTGGAAGGAACCTCTGAAGATCATCTTGTCTAACCCCCATACTCCAGCAGGGTCACCCAGAGCAGGGTGCCCAGGATCGTGTCCAGCTGTGTTTGGAATTTCTCCAGAGGAAGAGACTCCAAAACCTCTCTGGACAGCCTGGGCCAGGGCTCTGGCACCCTCAGAGGAAAGGGTGCCCCCCTCATGTTGAGGGGGAACCTCTGCGGTTCCAGTTTGTGCCTGTTGCCCCTTGTCCTGTCACTGGGCATCACTGACAAGAGTCTGGCCCCATCCTCTTGACCCCCGCCCTTTAGCTATTGATCAGATCCCCTCTCAGCTTTCTCTTCTGCAGGCTAAACAGCCCCAAGGCTCTCAGCCTTTCCTTGGCACAGAGATGCTCCAGTGCCCTCAACATCTTCGTAGCTTCTGCTGGACTCTCTCCAGTAGTTCCTTGTCTCTCTGGAACTGAGGAGCCCAGAACTGGACACAGTACTCTAGAGATGGCCTCACCAGGGCAGAGTAGAGCGAGAGGAGACCCTCTCTCAACTTGCTGGCCACACTCTTCTTCATGCACCCCACTGGCCTTCTTGGCCACAAGGGCCCATTTGCTGGTTCATGGTAAACTTCTTGTCCACCACTTGTTTTGTTTCCTTAATTAAAATTTCCTTAATTAAAAACTTGAGGAAAAAGTGGTTTCCACATTACCTGCTGGCCCAAGTACTTTAGCCCATCTAGATTGACCTTCCATTCAATCAAAAGCTGAAAGTGCTCCTTCTTGCCACCCCAGATCCTCACAACAAAACAAGAGACCGAGGTATCAAGACGATCTGGCATTATTCCAAAGTCCAGACTCCTCCATGTTGGATTCTGTAGGTATTCAAAGAAGGATTAAAACAACTCAGACAAGCTGAAACTAGTCCTAAAATTAACAACTCAGAAAGTAGCAAAGCCCATGTCAAAGATTAAAATAACTGTAAGAATAACGAACATCAGCCATTTCAAGGTTTACACAGAGTTGAAGCCAACAGGCTCTGCTGCTTCCTTATTCTGTTTTCTAGGGAAAATTCCTGGGTTCAAAGCTACATGCTGTAAAATACTTCAGAAACTCTGAGTGGACTCTGCTTCCTTCCTTTACAAGATGGTGAAGAATTTACTTCAGAATTTACTAACTGAGTTTAGTCAAATCAGGAACCTTAAGAGGAAGTAACATTCCTTTCCAAGTTATAATTCAGCTTCTGAAAACCAGGGTGCAGCTTCCATTGCAAAAGTTAAATTTCAAACACTGATCCATTCCCCCAATAATTAAGTTTGCATAATTTATGGACAGGCTTGTTCACATTCTTCTCCTCCTTGATTGATGCTGATGGCAAACCTCAAATGTTGTTGCTAAGAGCTCCTCTTCACTCCAAGAGACCAGATGGGCATCTCAAGCTTTACAGAAGCAGCATGTCAAGCTAAGAATGAGGCATTCCACAAATTTGCACTCACCTGTGACAATATTTAAATTAAAGATTTAAGGAAATGGTTGTAATTGGCCCAAGCTGCAACCAAACCAAGTCAACCCAACACTGCTAGTACCAAGAGCCAGAAACCAACTTTAGGACTTTCACAGGCTACAAATCACAAGGTGTCCAAATGCAGAAATGGCAAAGTACTTTTCATGTCTATCTCCCTCCTCTGCCGCACACAGAACTGGTAGCTCCTCCAAACCAAAAGGTAGGAAACCACCATCACATGAAGGAACAACCATTTCCTTCTAGTGCTTAGTGCACAAAGAATTAATACTCACGACTGCAGGCCAAGCTTTTCAAATCTGTAAGCCTAAAATTAAGCACTGAATGAAGAGTGGCCCTGGTCTGCATCACCATATCAGACGTTCTGCTTCATGAAGAAGAAGCATTCATAGAATGTTAGGCGTTGGAACGGACCTCTGGAGATCATCAAGTCCAACCCCCCTGCCAGAGCAGGACCACAGAATCTAGGGCAGGTTACACAGGAATCCATCCAGACAGGTCTTGAAAGTCTCCAGAGAAGGAGACTTCACAACCTCCCTGGGGAGCCCGTTCCAGTGCTCTGTAACCCTCACAGTAAAGAAGTTCCTCCTCATGTTGAGGTGGAGCTTCCTGTGCTCTAGCTTGTATCCATTGCCCCTTGTTCTCTGAAATGATATTAGGGAATTTAGAATAAGATGCCTCTGAGGAGAAGGGAGGGGCAGTTACCTGGTAAGTATTACAGGAGGAAAACTTGATTAATGTATTCCTAAGTAGAAGGGATATTTGGTAGCTATTCAGGCATCAGGTCATTAAAATACCCATAGATTATGTATGGAATTTGCTCCAGACATCTTTTATTTAGATTTTTGTCACTCCATTTCATATTTCCTTTGGCTAGATTCCTTTTCGTTATTCCTTTTCCCAGTTTAGAACAGGCAGAACTCAAAATCCTAAAGCCTCAAGGAACTTGCCTCTTGGAGAAGTTCACAGCACTGAGGATGCAGAGAGCTCCTCCTCCATTCAGGAGGTTTCCAAAGTGTTTACAGCCCAGTGCACTACAAATGGTGCAGTTCTACCTTGTGAACATTAGAATGTCTGTTTAGCAGGTTTTCAAACTCCCTTACACAACACTTGCAACATCCTACTCCCACAAAGATACCTTCCCCTTCTCAGCTGTAATCAACTGTTCAGTTCTGGTCTCTTCACTGATCCAAACTGGAAAATTTAGGTCTTTAAGACATTCTTAAACTCCAGTTTCTTAAAGCTATTGGCTCTCCGAAGAGTATACGCATTTTCATATGGAGGTGCACATTTCCTACTGTTCACCTACACAAAGAGATGTCCAAAGAAGCCAACAGGATATTCTGCAATGCTCTTTGACTCTCCTTTTATCTGGGGTGTTGCAAGCAGGGCCTCTGCCTCTACACCAAGGTTACTAAACTGCACAGCATAAGCTTCTCATGCATCTGTACACCCAGCAAAGTGCTACACACGTGCTCCTTGAACACGCAATTTGCAGACTTTTAAATAAAAGCTGCTATTTCTGTTACTAAAACCAGAAAGAATAGCAAAAAAAACACCACCCAACAAACTGTAAACAAACCTGAGTTACAACGCATCCAATTCTCAGAAAACAAAATAAGTTAAAACACTAAAAATCCAGCTAACGTGGTTTGGCTGTTTTGGTATTCTCAGTATTTAAAACAGATATTTAATGTAAAGCTTAACCTGAGTTTTAACGTGAAAATTCCCTGCCCTTGGAGAGTGTAGTCCGATCTGCAGGAGCACCAACAGACCACTGCTCCACAGCTGTTAAAGTGAATGTCCATTTCTACTATTCATTAACTTACTACTACAACCCTAGTGAGAAGAGCCTGAAAAGGAGGAGAAGAAGGTAATGCTCCCTGAGCTGAGGTGTGGAAACACACATCTAACAGCTATGGTATTAAGCAGAGAGATCAATATAACTGCAGCAAATACACTATTTTTAAAAGACAGTTTTTCCATATGAAAATAACTTACCAGAGAATTCTTGATCACCTCACTCTTATAGAATTCTAAAGAAAAATGAGTAAAAAAAACAACACCTTTAGATTGGCTTCAACACAGATACATTAGCATATGAAACAGAAAATGCTAAAGTAACAAGAAAGACAAGTGCTGGTGGGTCTAGTTATCAGTAACAGATTCACCAGAAAGACTTTAAAACGCAGCCACCCTTTTGATTAAAAGCACTCATTCACACCGGATTGTTAGCACTCAGTATTTAAATTTAGCATTTTGTCTTTATATCCAAGATAATCCTCAAGATTTACTGAGGTTGTGGTTTCTGGGGGAAAGAACACGCCTCAGTACTTGACAGTATTTGGATGACATTTGCAAAGTGACTATTTTGCCATACGAAACCTTCCCAGAGAAGTGCAGCAAGGACACCATAATTGCGCTGCCTTCCTGAAGAGCAAGGGTGACCTGTTCCAGGTGCTTAGAAAGCGAACAGCCAAATTACCTCACGGAGGTGCCAACAACCCTGTATTTAAATGGAACTAAGCAACTGCTGACACATAGACCTTGGCTCTCCCAGCCAAAATAAGAGGTTAAAGTCTCTAGTTAGCTCTGGAGACTGGGATACAGATTTTGTACAATACCCTTCAGACCATTGGAGTCTGAGGATAAAGTCTGGATGGAGTGAAGAACACTCTTGTACTCCAAACACTGTAGAAATAGCAATCTGTTACAGCTTCAACCAACCACCACAAGAAGGTCCAGGCAGCAAGCTCAAGTTCTCTATTCCTACCCTTCTAAAACAACCATCTTGAAAAAAAAAAAAAAAAACCAACCAAAACAAACCATGATTCAACTACAGTAGCTGACAATAAGAATTAGAAGAAAACCAATATTCACCTGTAAAGCTCCAACTGTTGATCATATCAAAAGGAGCATAAAAATATATACTTTAATAACACCTCTCCACAATGAAAAGCTATACATTGTGGTGGAAAGCTGTTGAGGTTTAGGGTCAGTCTGCCAGACCTACAACAGATGCTCTCTGTTAACCCCTTTTTCCCCCCCAAATAGAGGAAGAGAAAGAGGATAAAGGAGAGAGACTTATGGCCCCCTCCCAAATAGGAGAGGAAGGGAATGAGAGGCTTCCAGATTAGAAAACTAAAACAGCTTTAATGAAAATAATAATAAAATGGAATATACACAAATATATATAAAACCAGTATGAAACCCAACCTCCTCCTGATGGCAATTACGTCACCATCACCACTGAGGCTGTGGAGCAGGTACTGGCAAAATCCCAGACTGGGCTCAGCAGCTGATAGGAACCAGGTTCAGGAAAACACGAATCGGGATCAAAGGGGAGCATGGATGGAGTCCTCCTCAGATGCCAGCCCTTGATGAGAAGGGCAAAGAAGGCACAAGAAGGGCCGAGAAGGGTTACGATGCCAGANCATCAAGCATTACCGCTGCTCGAAGCAGACACGGTGAAAACGTGCTGTCAGCTTCAGAAAGTGCAGTTAGTTAGCAGAGACCCGGATGAAAAGTAAAATCACTGAACAGAATTGGTTTGGTTCTAACTCAAACCAGGACAAAAGCAAAGAATTGAAGAGAAATGAGATCTAACACTCAAACCCAGTTAGCAAAAGCAGAACTGATGCCTGTGCTCTTCATGTCACTGGCTGACAATTCTATTTTTGGAAAACTTTGATAATAGTAAGTGTTGGTTTATGCTCTGTAAAATAAGTGTTATGCACAGAGTAGAAAACTCTCCCCCACACAATGCAGCAAAGCACAGAAAAGCATTAACTTTTCTGTGCTCATGGAAGTTCCCAAGTTTAAATTATTGGGAGGGCAGAGGGGAAGACCAGCAAAACCAGGTTGATTTAAGAGTCAAATCTGTCACTTGCTTTGCTTCCTTGGCTGCTAACACCAAAAGTTTTTATGAAGTTCAGGAAACTAAAGAGCTCTCTTCAACTGTTAGTATACGTGAGGCAAACAACAGTAACAGGTTGTCAAGGCAAAAAAAAAAAAAAAGACAGAGAACTAATATAAGAATTCAAAGGTTAACTTGTAAAAAAGTTGAGAGCGGGCCTGGCTTACCTTTGTATATCTTGGTGTTATCACACAAGTGTAGAGTGAAGTACGTGTCCAAGAGGCAGTTACCATTCTTATTGACAATGTTACGCGCAGCGATATTACGAAGATGACGAAGCCGGCGCTAAAAATAAGAAAAGAAACAAAATAGTTAAAAATTCCTTAGACTGAAATCGAACCCTCGCATTTATTTTTTTTATTAATGCATTTCCATGACTTCCAAAGCACCGCTGTCAGAAACAATCCCATCAACTCCTCAATTTTCTTTGGCAGGAAGGTGGTCTGAGCTATAAGCGTTCAGCGACGCCATAGGGAGCTGACTGGACAAGCAACATCTAGCACCTACAAGAGCTCAGATGAAACAACACTGATATACAAGACAAGCGACTCTTACTCATGTCCTATATGTCATTTGTATTCCATGTCTAAGTTGCCCCAACTATTCAAGAAGTTTCAGGCAAATAAGTGACATTATTAGCACCAAACAGCAGCAGTATCGCCCAGGTCTTCTGCAGCGTCACACTGGAAACACTTCCAAGCCAAAGCTAGTTTCAGCCAGCGCTAGTGGACAAAGAGCTCCAACATAATCCCGATGCGTAAGTTACTGGCTGGACAAAGCTTCCTGAATTCACAGTAATCCTGGAAACTGCTGAAACAGCCTTAAGTAAAACAGAAAGCACTATGTGGATTTTCAGGGAAAATTAAGGGCACAGTCCAATTTGCAATATCTGCCAGCTACCTTCTGCTTGGATAACCGAGTTCTTTTCTCTTGGACTGAATGCACTCGAATATGTCACTGAAATCTGTAGTTTAAGTTATTTTATCCAGCTCCAACATTATGTCAGTTTGCTACGATACCGTATCTTGAATGAAAATCGTCAGACTGAATCACAGAAACATTAAGGTTGGAAAAGACCTCTAAGACCAGCAAGTCCAACCACCAAACCAGCACTACCACGACCACTAAACCATGTCATCATCTACATCTACACTTTTTCTTAACACCTCCAGAGGTGGTGACTCCACCACTTCTCCGGGCAGCCTGTTCCAGGGCTTGATCACTCTTTCAGTAAAGAAATTTTTCCTAGTATCCAATCTAAACCTCCCTTGGTTCAACTTGAGGCCATTTCCTCTCGCCCTATTGCTCATTCCTTGGAAGAAGGGACCAACACCCACCTCTCAATCTCTCTCTCCCCCACACCTCTCTCCCTAAGCCAAACAGCTTTAATAGTTGCAGAGAAGATCCTCAGCTTCAAAGCATCGTACACCCTTAGTCCTTGACAAATATTTAACATTTATAATTTGTTTAACTAGTTAAAGGAATTTTGTGGGACTGGCCAGTCACTCCCAAGCCACTGCTTAGCTGCAGCTCTTGTTTTAAACACCTGCATGTTTAAGACAGGCCACCATGGATGAGGGGTNTCCCTAAGCCAAACAGCTTTAATAGTTGCAGAGAAGATCCTCAGCTTCAAAGCATCGTACACCCTTAGTCCTTGACAAATATTTAACATTTATAATTTGTTTAACTAGTTAAAGGAATTTTGTGGGACTGGCCAGTCACTCCCAAGCCACTGCTTAGCTGCAGCTCTTGTTTTAAACACCTGCATGTTTAAGACAGGCCACCATGGATGAGGGGTAACAGGTTCAAACTGGAAGAGAAGAGATTTAGACTGGAAATTAGAAGGAAATTCTTCACTCTGAGGGTGGTGAGACACTGGCACAGGTTACCCAGGGGGGTTGTGGATGCTCCATCACTGGGTACGTTCAAGGCCAGGCTGGATGGTGCTTTGAGCAACCTGGTCTAGTGGGAGGTGTCCCTGTCTGTAGCAGGGGGCTGAAACTAGCTGATCTTTGTGGTTCCTTCCAACCCAAACCATTCTATGATTCTATGAACTTAGCATTCAGCAAACTGCCACTTCAAGTAAAACTCTCACCAAATCCATCAGTGTCACATTCTCCTGATCCAATCTCTCAATCTACCAGTGCCCATCTACCACAGGGGTGTTGACGAGTGGCTCCCTATCCTTTTTGGATCACCACAAACCACCTTCAAGCTTCAAACAACTAGCTTAGTGCGTTTTTTTACCACAGGGTTTGTGTTATAGCGTGCAGCTTTTTCCTCAAAAGCTTGTTAGTCTGGAGCCACCTTATAAGAATCATTCTCGCATTGACCTAAAGCAGATTTAAAAGGCTTTTAAAACCAGAAAGCAACTTTTTTTGTTCGCAGCTTGTCCTAAAAGGCTTTTAAGAATAGGTGAAAGGCCATCACCTGTTTTGGAATCACAGTATGACATTGATATCACTAAAGTGATATATTAGTTTTCCTTCCTGGAAATGCAGAAGAGGAATATTAAATTTCTCTTCACATGACAGACTCGAAACCACTGGTGAATTTATTCCTGCTGAGATTATTTATGAGTTAGACTAAAAACAGAGCCTGAGATGGGATGCCCAGATCTGCATCTACTATATACATGCAATACAAAATAATATAAAATAATTATAATAATGGTAATAATAAGAAAAACACCAGAAAACCTTCTAAGCTGCTTAACTACAGAACTACATAGAATCATAGAATGTGTTGGTTTGGAACAGACCTTAAAGATCATCTAGTTCCAAACCCCCTGCCATGGGCAGGGACACCTCCCACTAGATCAGGTTGCTCAAAGCCCATTCCAGCCTGATCCTGAACACTTCCAGGGATGGGGCATCTACAGCTTCCCTGGGCAGCTTATGCCAGTGTCTCACCACCCTCCGAGTGAAGAGCTTCTATCTAATTTCTAATTTATATCTCCCCTATTCCAGTTTGAAGCCATTACCCCTCATCCTATCACTACAAATTCTCGTAAGAAGTCCCTCCCCAGCTTTCTTGTAGACCCCCTTCTGATACTAGAAGGCCACAATGAGGTCTCCCTGGAGCTTTCTCTTCTCCAGGCTGAACAACCCCAACTCTCTCATCCTGTCCTCGTTGGAGAGATGTTCCAGATCATCTTCATGGCCTTCCTCTGGCCCTGCTCCAACAGGTCCATGTCCTTCTTGTCCTGGGGGCTCCAGAGCTGGACACAGTACTCCAGGTGTAGCCTCACAAGAGCAGAGCAGAGGGGCAGAGTTCCCTCCCTCAGCCTCCTGGCCACACTTCTTCTGATGCAACCCAGGACACGGTTGGGGCTCTCAGCGCTGCACTTGCACATTGTTGGCTCATTGAGCTTTTCATCAACCAGCACCCCACGCTCTTATTTTGCTAGAAATTGGTATCGAGAATGTCAACAGAAAGATTAAGCATCACTTAAACCACTATATGGACCTTGTACATTATTTAAAATCTAACCTTAAAGCTGTGTAATTTTGCTGCTCATTTTCATGGGCAACTTAAACTCTCCTTAGAACTGGCTTGGAGCATGCTTTGTACTCACTATAAAAAAGTTTCAAGTGTTTTTATGTCCATATCTCTCCTTAATTAACTTCAGGAGCATACAAATCAGTCAGATACCATTTTCATTCCTCCCTTTTTTTTTTTAACTCTCTGACAACCTATGAACAGCCCCCACAGCATCTAACAACAAGGGAAACTTTCTCCAGGTCTTCAGGATTGTAAACTAATTGTGTGACCGGTTTTAAGTAGTATGTTACAATGAAGGAGCCCTCAAGCAAAGCCAAACAAGTTTCTTGTCTTTCACCACATGCAATGAGGTTTGGAAAAAGCTGTAGAGTGTCATAATCTACACCTGCACCTCTGGACAAGAGCAGAGTCCTTATCTCCATGGTTTGCAACATCTCTGCACCCTTCAAAGTCTGGAATTTATCTTAAAGTCTCACTTCTTCCAAACCAGTTGGAAGAGGAACATTACATTTGAGGCTTTGAGACCACAACCCAGTTGAGGACTCAACAGGTAATGAATGTCTATTGAAATCTCCAACGTAATCATCGCTCTTCTCCTCCCTCCTGTCCCATGACTTGTACAATCAGCCTGGTGGATAGGGAACAAGTCTCCAATTATAGGATGAGGAGTAATGGCTTCAAATTGGAAGAGGGTACATTTAGATTAGAAATTAGGAAGGTGTTCTTCATTCTGAGGGTGGTGATACACTGGAACAGGTTTCTCAGGTAAGTTGTGGATGCTCCATCCCTGGATGTGTTCAAGACCACGTTGGATGGGGCTTTGAGCAACCTGGTCTAGTGGGAGGTGTCCCTGCCCACGGCAGGGGGTTGAAGTCCCTTCCAACCCAAACTAATCTATGACTCTATTAATTACATGGACAATCTTCTTATTTACATTCTTTAGCATGAGGTCATGATGACAGAGGTACCTGAAGCCTGAAGATAAACCTTCCAGTTTGCCCACTACATTGACACTGATATTATATTACATTATTCAGATTTCCTCAGAACTCTACAGAGGCAGAGTTAATTAACCTCTCCTGACCAAAGATAATTAGCTTTAGCCAGGAGACCATCAGCTATGAAGACATACCCAAAAGACAATTCCAAGAGGCTCTAAAATTCTTCATCAGGGGCTTTCAGTTGTTCTGTGACAATAAGTTATTTCAAGGGAATTTTCACATTTCTCATAAGTGTTACTTCCTACAGGTTTCATATCATTTTTTTCTCAAGATACCAGAATACACAGAACAAAAACCCCACTGTGTGGCAGATGAGCTATCACTGGCATGGCCAAATCACCCTGCTGCCAATGCCACTGCTCACTCCTGCTGTGGCATCATCACCCTCCTCATCTGTGCCATCATAAATGAACACTGGTACAGCTGCTCAGTAAATCACACTGGAGAAGCAATCCCCGCAAAAGCCAACCACTTCTCTCTCGCTTGGTTAGTTTTATCAGATCACTTCCTCAAGGTGGTTCACAAACCAGATGTACAAGCAGCTTTTCCAATGAAAGGCCAAGAAGGCCACCAGCATCCTGGCTTGGATCAGCACTAGTATGGCCAGCAGGACTAAGGCAGGGATCATCCCCCTGACCTTGGCATTAGGGAGGCCACACCTCAAATACTGTGTTCAGTTTTGGGAAACTCACCCCAAGAAGGACCTTGAGGTAATGGAGCATGTCCAAAAAAGGGCAACAAAGCTGGTGAGGGGTCTAGAGGACAAGTCTGGTGAGGAACAGCTGAGGGCCCTGGGATTGTTGAGCCTGGAGAAAAGGAGGCTCAGGGGAGACCTTCTTGCGCTTGACAACTCCCTGAAAGGAGGCTGGAGGAAACACACAAGAGGAAACAGCCTCAAACTGTGCCGGGGAGGTTTAGATTGGGCATGAGGAACAATTTCTTTCCCAAAAGGGTTGTCAAGGTCTGGAACAGGCTGCCCAGGGCTGGTCTCTTTCAACCAAAATGATTCTGTGAAAGAGGAGACAGTGCAACAACAAGCAGCCAAAGGCAGATGGGACCAATGAAATGAAACCAGCAGCTTAAAACATGTGTGGAGCTATGTTCAGCCTGGCACTTCTACAAGCCAAGCAAGAACTGGTTTACAATGAGGTATCACTGCTTTTCAAACTGCAAAAGAAGCTCTTCATGGAGAAGTGGCCCATTACATGTTACACTGAATACAGTAGCTGCAAATAATCCAGAGTTCTTTCATTTCCTTTTTCTTTCAGGTGGAAAAAAAGTAGACACTTCTCATTAGAGACAAGTTTTAGCTATTTGCTCTTTCTATAGAAGTATCAAGAAACCTCTGCAAGGAAGGATTCCCCCCTAGATGAGATGCTCTGCAGCCAGAACAGCCATACCAAAAAGCCCAGTTTAAAGATCAAAACACAAGCACTAAAAACACGATAAATGCTTTGGCAGCCTCATGAGTCACATAAAACAAGCCAGCTGTGTTTGCAAGCTGATAGCACAGGATCTGCTTTCTTGAAAGATAAGGAAAATATGCAGATGAGTACAGATAATTTTCACCGCTATCTCCTCAATCAGTTGACAGTCTACCAGCAACACAGCACAGATCATCTCAGACACTACACCAGGCATCTCAATGAGATATCCTCCTCAAGCTTTTTCAGTAGAGCACTGATTTAGGTAAACTCTGACAAGCAGAATCCATTAAAAAGGGTATTTAATTTTCCCAAGATCTTTGAATTTCACACACGCAGCCTGAACAACAGCATGTCTGGATCACTGCTTAGCAGAGCAGTAGAGCAGGTTCAACAGCTCATTGGTGGGGGGAGTCGCACAGATGTTATTTTGGTTACCACAATTGTCCTAGTCCTCTGCAATTCCCAAGAAAGTCAGTGGAGCAGTGAAATTACACGGTAAGCCATGTTATCATCTGATTTAATTGCCAGTCTAAGCTGTAATTCAGTAAAAGCAACTGCTACAGAGCAACTCTGCATTGACCTACATGAAAGAAATAAGTGCTTCCTTCTACCTGGAAAACAAAGGACTACAAACCAGAAGAGATCCACTAATTTTCCCTTAGAAGAAATCCTGAATATCAGCTTATATTTAAAAACAAAAACCAACTGCTGGAGTAAAGATATCACAGGTTATAAACTTAGAGCTATCCCAAAGGGTGATCAGGAAAGCTTTGGAAGAGGTCAGAAGAGCAGAGCCTACCATTGGGTTTTATCCCTCCTGCTTGTAGAGCCACAAACCTGCCTTCCTGGAATTCGACAGCAGCATCTCAGAGCTGTTAATGCAGCACAGCGAGACCATTCCTGCGCAGCAATGACCAACTCCTCTCCAAAGTCCGGGGACTTCTTTTTCTTATTTAAGAAAAATGCTCAGTTCCATCATTCTGAGTTGTTTAATGTATCCAGTGTTCCCATGCAATGACTTTCTGGGAACCTCTCCAGATTTACCACAAGCCATAAATAAGTCAGGCTGCTACAGAAGAAACTATTTTCATCAACAACCATGTTAGTACTTTTTTTTCATAGAATGGTTTGGGATGGAAGGGACCAGCCCGCTGCCATGGGCGGGGACTGCTCCCACTAGACCAGGTTGCTCAAGGCCCCGTCCAACCTGACCCTGAACACTTCCAGGGATAGAGCATCCATCAGATGATCCCCGAACTCTATCAAGTCTTCTGAGGTTTAAAGGACTGCAACTGCCTGGTCCCTTCATGTTTTAGTTCCCTCCACACTACGAGACCATAATCTTTCACTACCTCTTCCTGAAATATCATCTTCTGCATCTAGATGCTTGTTCCTACCCTACACAATGTTTTCTTGTGCATTTGTGCTACCTCATGATGAGGGGCTGAGAATTTAACCAAGGTAAAGCTGGCAAAAAAAGAAGTTCGTTTGAAACTTGTGTAAGTTCCTCCAATTCAGCTCCCTACACAAAAAAAAGGACAAAAGAGGGAGACTTTAACACCGCAGTTTCTTGATCATAGAATCATGGAATGGTTTGGATAGGAAGCAACCTTAGAGATCTTCTAGTTCCAAACCCCCAGCCACGGGCTGGGACACCTCCCACTAGACCAGGTTGCTCAAAGCCCCATCCAACCTAGTCTTGAACATATCCAGTGATGAAGCATCCACAGCCTCCCTAGGCAACCTGTGCCAGTGTCTCACCACCCTCAAAATGAAGAACTTCTTCCTAATTTCTAATCTAAATCTCCCCTCTTTCTAGTTTGAACCCATTACCCCTCATCCTATTACTACAAGCCCTCATGAAACGTCCCTCCCCAGCTTTCTTGTAGGCCCCAGATGGCTCAATGGCTTAAACTGATTCAGACACCAATCTCTGCTTCCCTCCAGACGTAAGAAACTGAAGTGGCAAAGCTGGTACCGCTAATAAAAACCACAGCATAGGTGGAGGAGGAGGAAGGGAAGAAAAGGAAATACGTCGAAACAAGAGAGAAGTGCACAGTTGTTAATAAAAAGTCTGGACCATTCATGGAACCACATGAAAAACAGCGACTACCTACAAGAGCCTAAAGTATTCATGGAATTTCATAGCAATTTGTTCAAGGTCACATAACGGGTAGCAAAAACAAGTTCTGACTCCTCTTCCATCTTAACCACTTTATTATTCTCTTACAAGAATCTGATGACCCTGTGAAAAAAAATAATATAAGTATATCCAAGCTGGATGAGAACAGAGACAAACATCATTCTTCTATCTTTACTACTCATCTACCATGCTTAGCTAGCACTCAGGCTCCAAGCATGAATTGTGAAGCTCAGGTCATTAATACCAGCAACAGCTAAGCCTTGTTCTTTATCACATGGAGCCCATAATTTGGGGTAATGACTCACTGTTGGGAGAAGGAGGAGGTCAGGCCCACACCTACCTCCTCCTACCCTCTCTCCCAGTTACGCATCTGCCCACTTTAGCATTGGCTCCTTTAACAAAACAGTTCAGGAATCATTGCTTCCAACAGAAATGCAAGTGCTTTGACACATTAAAACAAATTGTAAAGGTGGCAAAGGAGCATCTAAGCTTAAGCAAGGCAGCTGAGTTTCTTCTAGCGACAGTCATCCAAGGTGTTGTTCCTGGCCTGTATCAAAAATAGTGTGTTCATCACGAGTAGGGAAGCGATCATCCCTCTGTAGTTGGCACTGGGGAGGTCACACCTTGACTGCCGGGTTCAGTTTTGGGCATCTC
>VZZY01017785.1:0-95429 GCA_013400335.1 Eurystomus gularis
AAATCTCCGTTCACCACAGGAGGACACAAGCAATCATCTCGAGCATTTTTACAATTATTGAGCTGCTGACCTTTGAGGGAAATATTTCAAGTGCTCTTATGGCTTTTGTGGCCCGGTGGCAGGTATCTTAGATAGACATGACTAGTAATTTAACAGACAAGCTAATTTCAATAGATATATTTTCAGTAGCTGAAAATGAATGAAGAAGCTATTCAGATAATTACTTTTCTCTACAAAATGCAAAAGTTACATGGTGAGAGTGTGTTTGACTTCTGAAGATGGTTGTCCTTCCTGTAGCAGTAACCTCTTCTAAGAAAGAGCGTTTCTTAAGAAAACTATTAGCATACAATTGGAGTTGGATGTGACTCACTTCTTGTTATGTCCCACTTGCTGACTAGGGTATATGTGTTGTCCTGGCATGTGTTCATCACGAATTCTGCACCATGAACTCCCACAGGCTGCAGCTTCGCTGTCTTTCTTAAATTGCCTTTATTTTTTTCTGAGCCACACAAAAGATAGAGAATATACCGCTATTGTCTGAAGGCCTTTTTGCCTTCCTAATTAAAGCTCAAACTGTATTTTTAGCATTTTTGTTCATTTTGTCGCGCTCGCAAAGCATGCCAACTGTCCTAGTGAGCTGCAACCTCATGGCAGCTGAGGCGTCCATGTTTGGTCATGCACCCTGAAGTTTTTGGCAGTAACGCTTTTCACATCCTAAAGGAGGATTTTCAGCTCTCATTTGTACCAGAGAGGGGCTCAACATGCGCTTGGTAATTAGAACTCTGGCAAGTGTTAATACGTAGTGTTTGTAGAGATGCACAGGGTCTCAGAGGCCCGA
This sequence comes from Eurystomus gularis, assembly GCA_013400335.1. NCBI lineage: Eukaryota > Metazoa > Chordata > Aves > Coraciiformes > Coraciidae > Eurystomus > Eurystomus gularis. The sequence goes on from VZZY01017785.1 coordinate 839, forward strand.
ACGAGGATGACTTCCCTGTTAAATTGTCATAATGAGTATTAAAAGGTGTTCAACAGATACTAATGAACCTCCTAACAGCACTAGGCTGTGTCAAAGTACTTACTACTGAAAGAGAAAAGTGCATGGAAGCCAGATTTAACAAATCGCCCTTTTTTTGTGGTTCTACCTTGCATTGTGCAAACAAAATCTGGCTATGTTCACTTAAATCCCTAACTACAACCGTGCTACTTTTTTGAACTTGGTATCCTTGTAAGGCTGAACACCCAGAAGGTCAGTCTGCTGTCCTGAGGCTTTCTGTGCCAACTCCAGACCCAGTGAGGAAGGGATGAGGTGACAGCAAAGGGAAAAGAAATCTGAATATGCCCCTCCTCCCTTCTAGCCCCAAATATGCTAATAACAGAAAAACTAAAAGCCCAGTGTGGTCTGCATGTCAGTGTGTCCTGTTAGAAGTCTGATTTGGCTGGACTGTGGATGTAGATAGATATGGATTGTGGATGCTCCATCACTGGACATGTTCAACACCAAGTTGGATGGGGTGTTGTGCAACCTGGTCTAGTGGGAGGTGTCCCTGTCCATGACAGGAGGGTTGGAACTAGATGATGTTTAAGGTCCCTTCCAACCCAAACCATTCTATGATTGACTGCACCTGATTGTCATTGAACCAGGAGGATCTCCCTGAGCTGGCCCTTGCAGGGATTTAGCCTTTGCTAAGGGTCTCTCTGCAGGAATGGTGTGTCATGAGGAGGCTGCTGGCTCTGGAAAGGAAAGTACCAAAGTTACTAGCACCAGCCAGGGAAGCAGTGATCCTTACAAAACAGAAACCTTTCCTCTCTGTCCCTCAGGGGGTCGTGGAGTGGCTACAAGTGCTCGACCTTAATCAGAGAAAAGAGTCTTTCAGCATCCTCATTGGAAGTGATTACACCTTGAGTGTAAGCAGATGGATGGGGATTTCAAAAGGCAAATTCAGATTTAATGTCAGAGCACACAGCTCCAGTTCCAGAGTGAGAGACTGATCTCCTCTGGGCTGGTGTCTGCTGAGTCAATCAAGTTGCTTTGAAATCTCCCTGCTGTCTGTGAGATAATAGTTTCTTGTAAATGTTTTTACTAATTGGTCTGGCAGAATCCTAGGATTTCCTGTGTCTTTCTTCGATGCTCAGAATACTCAGTTCATGACCTCTTTGTTAAAAATAATGGAAATTGGAATTTCTCAGGAATAGATATTTTGTTTAGTGAGTAAAAAACCCAAACCATTAGGATTTGTATTTTGTTTATCTGCCATGACCTTTTTGTGTGTTACAGTGTTATGACTGAATTCCAGAAATGAAATTTCTGAAGGCAGAGTTCCGTGTTTAGGTTTAAAATTATTTTGATGCCCTTTTGCAGTTGCTCACCTGTACTGCTTCTGCCACTGTAACAAAGATGGCAACTTGCCTTTCCTCTTCATTTATTTACATACGGCATGTAGGTCCATTCTTCATGATTCAATTTAACACCAGAGACAGAAAATTAGAAATAAGCAAAGACTTAGCAACCTAAAGGTAGAATATAGCATTTTTCTTGATTTTAAAAACCTTTAATATTGTTGGATGTATTAAAAATCTTCCTTAATACAGGCAAATTATTTAAGATGGTTGAGTTCATGGTGCACTAAAAAATGTGTGTGAAATCAACAGGAAAATTTCTGTGGGGTGAGGATATCCCTCCCTATTTTTTTAATCTCTTGGCTTTTGTGTAGGGTATCTCTTATGCAACATTTTGACCACGGGTCAAATGTTAATATTAATGCAGGTGGAAGGCTGCCAGTGTAAGTCAGCTGAAGAGCTGCTGCAGTATGTACCTGCTATAAACAAAGTTACTAGGATGAAAAACCAAGCACGGGAAGCTTGTGATTCTGTTGGCCCTTTCAAAAATGCAGTATATAGCATCCCTTAGAAATCATGAGCACTAATCAGAGGAATGTGTTACAAATCGGGTATTTAAGTTCAGACCATCATTTGGCTGTGTGCTATGCTGCTTTAGATTGAAGACCCTGGCATTAATGTGGACTGTGATAAAATATTGGGAGATTTTTTTTACTGACTTCAGGGAAATCCTGAAAATGTATTGGAAAATAAATTAGATGTGAAAAATGAGAATGAACAATGTCAGACCTTTTAGCTGGAGTGGGCTTATGACACAACAGAAGAATGTTTTCATCCCTAGCTGCTCTTTTCAATGCCTTTTTTCCCCAAAATATAGTTTAAGTTGAAACAGCATATATATTTTCTGTTAAGAAGTAAATATGTCTGGAGAAAATGTGTCTTGATGTTGGTTTGCTTCATATTTTGAAATTACAAGAGCATATAAATGCTGTTTTTAATCAGCTGAGACTGTGTATTAAAATACTTCTGAGTGAGTTCAGAATAAAATGTCCCCCTGAGGTAAGCTGCTGGAGAAATGAGACTGTTATCTAGCTTAAGAGTGGCACAGGACAGTGCACGTGGGGTGTTTGTGGGGCACTTGCTTAAAATACACTTCACAGAAGTGAACTTGTGAATTCAGTGGAAGGCATCTACTGTAACTGGGAGGAAATGTGTGGGAGAAGAGTGGGGCTGGCTCCTGTTCCCTGAGAAGAACCAAGACTGCTGGGGACTGCAATACTTTGTCTCTTCAGGTGTCACAGATACAAAGCACCTCACAGAGATAATGTGTGATGGATGACTGCGAGAGACATAGGTCCAGGTGCTTGAAGTTCCCTGTGGATTATGACTGATTAGGGAGCTTGGATGCTAAACAAGTGCTGGTGTCCTTGTTGGGCCCAGCAGGTACTCTTTACAATGCCTAAATTCTGAGCTTCAAATGTCACCCCCAACTCTTACGTGCATGGAGAATTTTAAGGCGCTGTATGGGTGCAGCCTGGGGCTAGACAAGAGACTTCCTATTCAAACAGACTATATAGTTGTTCAAGACAAATATTGTAGACCTTTTTCTGATCTTTTAATGGGTAGAAGGCTGATGAACTGCGTGTTTGCTTTATTGGTGCACTATCCATATTTTTATGTTTCCAAGATTTCCTGTCTCTTGCAGGATTCCACAGGTTGCTCTTCCTATGCTAGTCAGGCAAAACACAGACTTCTATCAGCTAAACAGTCAAATTTTAAGAGTAATTACAGCACTCGGAGAGTAAAGTATTACAATAATTCATTTTAATAACATGTTTATTAGGTCATAACAACAACTATAAACATAAGTACCATTCAGCTCTTTGCAGATATATGAACATACTAACATTGAGTCTTTACCAGAATCACGTATTCTTACAGGTGTCCCAGACACAACATTAACTTTATTAAGCAAAATTTCATAAATAGTAAAAATGTCCTCTGTTTCACATTGCAGCATTCCTCAAGCATGTATGTACAAGTTTGGAGTATCTTCTCCAAATCTACGTGTCATAAACTTCCTTAGCTGTTTTAACAACCATAGAGATGATTTTTTTTTGCCTGCAGCAAAGCCTTTTGTCCTTGAGCAATCTACAATTAGTATTGCTCTCAGCAGACATGAAAGTTTGTTTCTGAAATGAAAGTGGTGACGAAACACAATACAATATTATCTGCTCATAGTTTGCCTACACACTCTGCCCTCATTATAAATCTTTCAGTTATAACACTGTCTCCCAAGAACAATATATCTCCCCTATATCAGTTCTTTATCTGCACTACCTCTCTTTGAAGATCTTAAAATGGTTGGCTTGCAGCAACGGAGATATTACACTTAGGGTGGAGTGTGTTTACAGTCAGCTCTTTTCCTTTTTAATATTTACACAGTATTTTTTTTTAAGGTTGCTACAATTTATGAATCATGTAAGTTGACATACGTTTTCTGAAATGTTCACAGTGCAGTATTTTGTGGCCTAACCGAACTTTGTAAATGTCATTAAAAATAAACTTTTTTTTTTAATATAAAAATAGAATACTTTAAGTGTTTACACCAACAAACCCAGTTCTATCTATACTAAACAAGCTATACAGTAGTATGCACAGAATTCCACAGGAACAGAAATGACATGTGATGCTTGCCCTAAAGCTATAGTACTCTTCCCTAACAAATGAAAGTTTTATTTACTATCTCTTCTCAAAATCGTTTCTCTGGTTCATGGTTTAGAAATAAAAGGAGGTATCATAATTCACTGGGTTGTGTGATCCAAGAGGCTAAGGAGGCCTAAAGCTGTTTCTTCTTTTGATTGATCTTCTCAGCTCTTTAAGGCTGGCACCAAGAAGTTATCAACATTCCTGCTATGGCAGCACCTTTTTAGTCAGAGCTGGCTGCAACGCCCCTGCTCTTTACTCACCTTTGGCGGCAGCTCCACCCAAGGGTAGGTGGCACAGCTTCAGCTACTTGCCGTATGACTCACCAGACAGCAGCTCCCTAAGGTTGCCAGCCTGCCTGTCTCCTCTTCCTCTCTAGAATAATGCCGCCCATATTACTACATCCCAGTGACGGGCCTGACATTTAATAAGGATGTCTTCAAGTTTTTATTCTCAGAGTGATTAATTCTTTATTGAAAGGAGGCTTTGCATTTTTCAGTGAGAGATCTGTCGATATAGGCCGTTTGACTCAAAGATGTGGTTGAATATTGGAATAAAGTTGACACTAGGAATGCTTTAAGCTAGGTGATTTTCCCTTCAATTTATGTACCGTCTGACTACACCAGAGGACTGGCAAGGCTGACATACTTACTTTACTGCACACCATTTTTTGATGTTGATTTCTCTTAAGACGTTTACCGTGACGATGGCTTTCTGGGCTGCTTATGTTCTAAGAAACCTTGTTGATGTAGTGCAAAAATCCAAAGTTTGGACCGTGTGGGAGGAAAATACATTTTAAACTCTCATTGTTTGTCTTAGCCTTTTGTGTGAAAACCATTTCTGCACTGCTCATTATCCTAAAGTACATGCACCAGTAACAGTCCTTCCAGCCGTACTGATTGGTATTCTACTTTCTCCTTCATGGCATTAATGATGAATCTTTGTTCTTGGGTCTGAGCACACATTAATGAGAGCTAGTGGGAACTAGCTCTGGATGGTAGCACACAACATTTCCATTTGGTAAATTGATGCAGTTGTCCAAATACTGGGTAATTACTGTGATGGTTTATAGAATCCCATAGCCTTAAACAATATGATACCAAGTCCTTGTACTAGTGCAACTTGGGCAACAACATAAACATGTGCAACAGTGTTCTCACAAAGACTGGACAGTAAAAAGTAGTGGACAAAACATTTTGCTTTTTGTTCATATGAGTAAGATTGGATTTTCCTCTATTTCAGACATACCCGTCATGTGTCAACATCCATGTCTGTGTTGTCTTGTGATGATAAAAGAGAAGGATAGGGAGCAATGCACTTCACGTTGACATAAGTGGCATTGACATGAACGTAGTGTTCCCCAATAAAAGTGGAGAAGATTGTTGATATTTTTGAAACAAGTTCAGAAAATGCTGGACGCATCTCCGGTTTTGGATGCCAGCACTTCAGCATGACTTCATACCTGCCATTCAAATAAAAGAAGTGTTCAATTATGAAATCATGTAAAAAGGAAAGAAAATGACCCTTTTCCCTCCCACAGTCTCGCTTACTATAATATTAGAATCAGCAGCATTTGCAGAAGGCTTTGCAAACTACTTACAGTGGGTCAGGGCAGTATTCAGGTTGTAGCAGCCTTCTTCCTTGTAGTAAGTAAACAGTTATATCAAAAGAATTTACATCAGGATAAGGTGGTGCCCCTCTTGTCATAAGTTCCCATAACAACACACCAAAGGACCACTAAGAAAATAAAGAAATAAATCATAAGTTATAGGGTTGGAGGGCTTTACGTTCCGGTTTTAGAAGATGGTTTGACAGATTTAAGCAGTCAAATGCATGATTTTCCCTTTGAAAAGTTGTTTCACTGCATTCAGCTTTCTTTTAAGTGGGCTACTAAATGCTGTAGGGACTTGAGGAGCCACTTAAATTAGAGCCAGAGAAACTCAACTAAGTAAATGAAAAAAAAAAAAAAGCCTATAGGCCTGCTATTTTTGAGGTTAATGGAGCTCTGCCAATTTACATGAGCTGATGATCTGACTAACCCTGTGTAAATACACACTGAAGAGAATATACGTGGTGAAAATTCTATGCATCACAGGCTAATTTAAATCTGCATTGAAAGAAGAGCTGAAATACAAACTGATCCAGCCAACTAATGACTTCATCTTATAATTTTTTTCTTCATAAATGGCCAGGTAATACTTGAGATTGCTGTAGGCAATCAGTATTTATAAAGCAAATAAAGTCTTTTTGAGAACTATTAAATTTTATGAGTCTCAAAGGTAACCTGTTTTGCCAAGCTTTCCAGAGCCCCTCCTATAGCAGAGTTCAGCTCCAACTTGGCTCCTTGGAATGTCCTTAGTTTCCCTTGGAGTGGGATTAAACTCCTAATTCTTTCCTGAGCGGTAACAGCTAATCAGGTCAACAACTTGTTGCTTTGTGATTGGGACAAATACCCTTTCTAGATGTAGAAACAGTCTCTTATTCTTATGTGAACTGAAGTTAGATTTAAATATAAGTTTTGGGTTGGAGTTAGTCCATTCATTAAATACTAGAGAGATGCCTCCGGCAATATAAGAGAAATTAAGAGGTGATGCAAATATGTTTGTACATTACCACATCTGACTTTGTTGTGAACTTCTGAGTTTGTAAACTTTCTAAAGCCATCCATTTCACTGGCAGTTTAGCTCCTGTTTTATTGTGCACACTGTAGTATTCTTTATCATAGACATCTCTAGCAAGACCAAAATCAGCAACCTTGACAGTGAATTTTTCATCCAACCTAGAGAAATGACAGAAAGTATTATCTGCAACTGAGCGGGTGAGATTTAAAGCGATGGTGGATTATAATGAGTGACTTGCATTTTTGAGCCTGGAACTTTGGAAGGCAGTACTTTATCTTGGATCTATTAGCTAATGTAACAGAGAAACAAAAAGTGCAGCAAAGTTTATTTGACACCCATTTAACACAGTGAATGAAATCAGGAAATTACTGATATTGTTTTGATAATATAATATGAATTACAGTTCTTTTAAAACAATTGCTCTGTATAAAAGGATTTTTGCTAATAGCCTATACGTCCTGTTTGAGTGCTGCATCATTTCTTCCACTCCTGTTTCTTCTTCTGTATCCTTAGAAACCTCTCATTTTTATTTCCAAGTCAAGGCATCACCTTTCCTGTTCACTCTCAATTTTGATAAGGCAGGACCCATCATTATCTCAGTAACTGCTCATAGATAATAATGTAGTCCTGTAACTAAGGATGTCTTTGCTGTCTGTACTGGGAAAGTTGGTGGCATAAGGAAAGTTCTGCTGGGCTGACAGCTCAGCCATACCACATCTCACTAGATTTGCTTCTCCTGAGCTTAGTGTTTGTCCTGATAGGCGGTATCATTGTCAGAACAAGACCATGAGTGTTGGCATGCTTAAGCCTATCCTTCATTGTATGTGCAAAACTAGCCACAGCAAACAGCTGCTTTTGGGATCCTTTACAAAATCACACAAGCTCAGAAAGTGTGAGTTTGGAAGGGACTTCTGAAGATCATCACCTCCCCCACTCAAAGCAGGGTCAGCTACTTCAGGTTGTCCAGGACCATGACCAGTTGGGTTTTGAATATCTGCAAGGATGGAGACACCACAACCTCTTGCAACCTCTGCCAATGTTCAGTCATCCTTACAACAAAAGCATTTCTTCCTATGTTTAAGTGCAATTTTCTCCATTTCAATTTGTCCCCACTGCCTCTTGCCTGTCCATGGGCATCACTAAGAAGAATATGGCTTCATCTTCCTTATCAGGTATTTATACAGATGGCCAAGATCCCCCTGAGCCTTCTCCAGGCTAAACAATCCTGTCTCTCTCAGCCTCTTCCCGTGGGATTTCCCTGTCTTGAATTAATGAGGTTTCTGCCTGAAAAACTCTGGTCTGTGCCATCCCTCTGAATGGCACACAGCCATCTGCTGTATTTACTGATGTAATAACTAAAACAATACCAGTAAAGGGGAGTAGGAGGGAACTTGATGGGTCAGCAGGGGACAGCTTATACCATAGCAGCTTCCTGCACCTCTTCCATGATAGCAGAATAGAGTCAAGAGGCCACAGGGACTGTATTTGCATCCTGGCTTCCTTTCTGATGGACACCACCATTGGGGCACGCGCTGTGCTTCTGAGTGCTCTGGCCCCTAGGGAATGTGGGTCTTCAACCCTACATGTTCCTCTCACGTTGCAGCAGTTCTCCAGGCTCTGAAGTGCTGAGCCATATAGAAGTGCAAAAGCAGCCATTCTGTTGCCAATGTGAGACATCCTGACAGCTGTTACCTCCTCACCCAAGGAAGAGACATTATCATAGAATCATAGATTGCATTGGGTTGGAAGGGACCTTCAAAGGTCATCTAGTCCAGCCCTGCTGCAGTCAGCAGGGACATCTCTAACTAGATTAGGTGGGCCACAGGGAATGTCCTGTTGCCACTATTTGGACTTTGATTAGATGAACCAGGATTTTTATTCAGTAACCCAGTTCCTTTCTTCTTAGGAAACCTGAAAATCATGTTGCTTGTGGCTTTTTTATTTTCTTAAAAAAACAGCAGCTGTAAGAACACATTCTTTTTCAGAGGCTTTTCAGCTGCACAAGTGTGCACCATTGAAAAAAAGTAAGAAATCTGATGTCACAAGTGAATAAACTTCTTACAGCCAGAGTTCCAGATTATGATGTGCTAAAAATAAACTCTTAATGTTTAATCCTGCACCTCATTAATTCACAACATAGCTGATGAATCAGCATAATAGTTATCTGTATAAGAGTATCGGCAACTCCTGTACCTGTTAGTCTTTATGTGAACTGAACTGTCTGGCTACCCAAAGATGCTTTGCATGCGCTGATTTTTTAATGTTAATTTGTGTGTGCAATTGAGCCAAAGTAAGCTCATACTCATGTAATGAGAGATTGCTGTCAAGAGGTCTCACTGGTGTTTCTCTGTGTTCCTGATTTTCTCACAAAGTTCCCCTGTGTTCCTCTCCCTCCTGCTAGGTGCGGCAGCAGAGACGTGCTGCTTCTGAAGAGGTTGGGTGGAAGCACAGCAAGTTGAGACAAAAGCAGTTTAACTTCCCTTAGGAGATGCCTTTTAAACTCTCTAACCAATGATTTTGAGAGGCTACACTTTCACCTCAGCTTTCCTTATTTCCCACACTCAAAAAAGCTTATGTGTGAGAAGTGAGCCCTTAGCAAGCTGAGTAGCTCATCAGTATGCAAGAAAAACATCAGTATAATTATGAAACAATTAAATAAACACTCAATTTTTACTAAAAAATCAGAATTCTGGAAACTTTAATTACCTCATCTCACTCTCTTGCACAGACAAGTGTGATAATGTCACCAGAACTGGATGTTTGTACTTACATACAGTTTCTTGCCGCCAAGTCTCTATGGACAAACTTTTTGCTTGCAAGGTATTTCATGCCTTTTGCGACCTGAAGGCCAAATCCAATTAAATCTTTTACTGTTGGATTCTGTAAAATACAAATGTTTGTGATACAATAAATACAGAAGACCAAGGAGAAGACTGTTTTTTTGCTGTGACTCTCAGCTTTTGACATGCTTGTCTTGCCACCAGAATGATCAAGACAAGTTGGTGCTTGTAGTAAAACTGGTATAAGTTCTTACCTCCAGTGAGGAAACACACTTTAAGGAATCAAAAAACCTGACAGACTCCAGAAGAGTGGAGTTTGCAGCATAAGCAGCATGACCTGGGCAAAAATCACATTTATGAACTGCGAGTATGTAACTCGGTAGAAGGTGCTAATGATGAACTTGGAACTGATCAGCTGGCAAAGACCAAGAAAGGAAGAAGTCCTACTTGGGGCAAAATAAGTGCAAGCTATCATCAGGATGATGCCAAGGAAAAGGCAAATGAGACCTTAGAAATTACCAGAGGAAGATTTTCTGCAAAGATTGGTAACGCTTTCTTTTGGTCTACAAGGTGAGACTTTACTGAAAATGTTAAATATTAAAACAAGTATAAACATAAACCTGTAATTCTTTTATCCAACAGCATGACTTGTTATATAATAGTAAGGTCCCACAGATTTTCTGTTGTTCACATTGCTCCACATAATTTTCTTCTGTGGAACAATCTTGTTCAACAGTGTTCATTACTCTCTGTATTTCAGTAAGGACCATGGCACTATTCCCAGTCCCTTGTGCTTGTAGAATGAAAGAAGCATAAAAGGGAGGAGGTCCCCGGCTTGGAAAGCTTAACTCCCCCAATAATTTCTCAAGAGGCATTTTTTTTAAAATCGTACTGGCTATTGTTGATTGCCATACAAGCAGGGACCAAGTCCTATTGGCTCAGAAGTCACTTTATGCTGTCTTAGCACTGTGAAATGGGTGAAATACTACAGTATAAAGTGGGCTTATGCTACCTGAGGCAAGACCTGTAGTCTCATACTTGAGAGAAAGTGGTGAGGCACATTTTAAGAAATCTGTAGTCTTTTCAATGGAAATGAGGAAAATCTCTGTTAGCAGAGTACTCATAGTTTGTATAACAATTGGTGGTTTTCTTTCTTAACATAACAAGAAAAAATATTGATAATAACGGCACAGTGACACTAGCTGGACATGAAGATCCCTCACCTAGGAGCTGGAAGAGCAGATGGTGATGACTGGCACAGATGTGCTGAAGTCAGCAGAGATATGCCAGTAGAAACCAGCAGATGGTTGGGCCTCTTGACTTAGATCTCATAAACACATTTGTTTATAAAGAGGCTTAGGGATGGGAAATGAGAAGTACTTATTGCTGATAATTTCTGGGAAACATTCTAGAGAGGAATTTGAGGGGAAAGGGAAGGAGTGACAGCACTATGGTTGGGCTTGGTGCCAGCCTAAGCAAGTGCTAAAGGTTAAGGTGTAGTAACAGCAGCGAGTTATAGATGTAACATAATTATCTAAGTTTGTAACTTGTGGTGTTAGAGCAGGGTGTGGCTAGGATTGCATTACCATTTGGTAGACCTCACCATGTACTTACATGAGTCTCATTTCTAATGAAGTTCCGAAGATCTCCATGTTTCATATATGGAAGAACAACTAACGGGGATCCTTCATTGGGCAAACAGATTCCCAGGAGTGACAGAACATTGGGATGAGTGAAATCTTTCATGATTATTCCTTCTTTCAGGAACTGAGCTACTTCTTCCAGGTCTGTAATCCCTGAGAAATCCAGTAATAAAATGAGTTAATTAAAAGCAACCCGAACAAACTACAGTTCATTTCTGTACAGCATGTCATTGCACAACAAAGTGGTGATGAGAAGCTACAAACATGCTCCCCACTTCCCACATTACAACTAGGTTATGTGCATTGGTTTTCTTACAATGACCAAACACAGTTTATTGGTGATTTTAATTCCAATTCTCCTTTTCTTGTTATGAATTATTTAGAACTGAATAACAACACTTGAGTAAAGCCTTTAATAAATGTTGTTATAGTCTCTTCCTGTTTTTCCAGCACCTTTGCCCACTCTTTAGCAATTTAGATTCCAAAACCAAATCTTCACTAGTCAGTAGAATAAAAAGTGACACCGCCTTTCCCTCGTTTTCCTGTGTCCTTTTCTTTGTAGAGGAAATACATTGGCATTTCATTTGATGTACAAATATATACCAATGCTTTGTGGTAACATGAAGTCATTGGAATTGCTCCAGAGACAAATCTGATCCAGCTACAACGAGGAATACTGTGTAAGTACACTTCACTGTAATTAATTAGTTCACACTGGTTATTTTTGTAATTATGGTAATGTCTCACTATTAAACATGTAACTCACTATTCAGTGACTTCACAGCACAATGAATTTTCCTGCCATCGTTATCCAGCAATGTCCCATGGTACACACACCCAAAATGTCCTGTGTAAAAAATGAGTAAGAACAGCTTTAATAAGTAATATTAGCTTTCTGGTATTTTCCACTGGGTGGCAATTATGCTTTAAGAAAGTGATCACATTACATTTCTGTCCAATTCCTAACACTTGTAGTGTATACTTCATAACTAACACATAAAACTACCATTACATAAAACCATCATTACATAAAATAAAAACTCTTTTTGCAGCATAACTGTTATTTCTTGATGTAGATGGAGAGTATAAATAATGACAAGGCTGTTACATTCTTGTAATGACTATGAACACGAAAACCATGTCAGCCCACTCCCACCATACTCTCCCGTGAGATGTACGTCAAAAGAGGCACTGGAAGGCACAAGGCAGCAGTTAGGAGCTGACATGACCACTGGACCAGTGGTTCCCATTGGTCTGCAAGCCCATGCTACATGGCCCACCAGATTGTCCAGCCCTGATGCATCTTCAGTGGAAGGTTGCATAAGGAGGGTCACTGTAGACTTGCAGTCTCTCAGGTCTCACTGTTCCATGGAATGTGTTGAGTGTTAAAAGTGGTGTGTTGGCTATGAATGGTTTGGGAGTTGCTCTACTGATCATAGACTGACCATATCACTAGACAGCCCTCTATGGTCTCTGCTATGGCCCAATTCCCAGTGCAAAATGTCACTAAAAGATGGTGAGAAAAATTTGCCTTCTTTCTTGTGGTCTAAGCAGTGAAATAAACTGTTGGGGATACAGAAATCCTTGATCCTATGCTTTCCTGCGAAGCAAATGGGATAGTCTACAGAAACTACTATGGGGAAACCTACTACAAGAAGTCAGGTTGGCCTGTTTGGTAAACAGAACTTTGAGCTCCAGGCATGTGCACTAATTTATCCAAATCAAATTCTGTATAGGTAATGGTGGCTTTCCTTCACAGATGTATTATCTACTGGACACTTTAAAAATAATAATATTTGTAGTTAGAAAGCAAAATAGTTTTCGTCAAGTGTGAGTTCTGCAGAGAACAAGACTATCTGATTAATTCTACTAGATTCCAGTCAAAAGTGCTGGTCAGAGCCCAACTGGCTTTGCTTTTGGCTTGGGGTAAAATTAATACAATGCTTGTTTTATAAAAACAACTAAAAACTAAAATCCCATCAGACCACAGATTGTTTGAAGCCTGGGCACAAATCCTAAAGCTGGGATTGGGTGTGTCTGAAATATTGTTGGGCTTGGCCCATTTCTAGTTATGGAGGAGAAAATTAAAAACGGTTAATTATATCAGTGTCATATTTTTCAACATTTAAAAAATGGGAAATTACTTGGACTTTTCTGAAACAAGAAAGAAAAGGCCCACCCTTGCTTTGGGGATGATGGAGCGTAATACATGGAAGGGAAACACACTGTTTGATTTATGGTTCTTCTCCTGCAGAAGAGTCATTAGGAATACAATTTATAGCCAAATTTTTATCAGTATTCTGATACTCTACAGGAGACCTCTCATGCGTGACCTGCAGAAGAACTGAAAATCCAGTTTCTACTTGGGTTACCAACAGGTACTCAATAGTGCAGAGTTTAATAAATGCCCCTAACAGAAATACTGGCTTGGGCTATGAAGGAAGGAGGGAACCTGCTTATGGAGATGTAGAGGAGTAGGAGTAGGAGAAATTCAGAAGACTAGCAGATTTGCTATATCAGGGACAAAAATAAGGGGAAGTGAATCAGGAGCTATGCATTACTGCAGCTGGGATGAGAGAGGAACGAGGGGGAACGGAGAGCCTTTGGTGGGAGGAAACAAACAGTGAATTCCTCAGAGCTGGGGCAAATTTGCAGAGGGAAAAGGGGTGTGTGCATTCCACCTGGCCCATGAGGACCTTTACTGGATGCAGTAGTGACTGCAGGAGTTTTCTGTCTTGTGTAGAAATCCTGTCAGCTCTCAGGCTCCGAGTTTAAGGTTGCTGGTGCCCTTGCCCCAGCATCCTCTGCCGTTTAGCTGTGTGCCTTAGGCTTGTGCGATATTCTACGGCAGCCTCACTCCTGCACCACAGCCTCCTGGATCAGAAGCCCTGGCTGAGCTTTTCTGTACCCTGGAAAAGGGTGAGAGTGAGGCAGCTGAAGGGGAACCAGCAAGTCTCAGAGTTCAAAGGAGCACCATTAATTGGCAGACTTCTTCCTCCCTCTGGTGTCTTCTCCAAATGATCAAATGCACAACCCTTCATCTGACTTCAAAGGAGAGCCCCTTGGTTCCCCTCTTGATTCCGTGCATGGGATGCAGTGCTGTAAGAGGTAAAAAGCTTGAAATATCTCCATGTAGACACCTTATTCAGAATGGTTTATAATGAAAAGGTGTGCAAAAAGAATGGCAGTTTGCAAGGTAAGAGTTGCAGTACTCACCTCTTCCTATTACTTCACTGAAGTGCACAATCAGGCTGTCAGCACCAATAACCACGTGCTGCACTTCTTTGACCAGGTCGGGATTTAAGGCACTGATGTCAATGTGGACATTAGTTTGGAGAAGTGGACTGGCTAAATCTGAGTCTCCGCTGGACAGAATTGGGGAGAGGTCAGAGTGAGGATACTGGGCAGGTCTGCACGATCCATTCTGCGACATGCTTGGAAACTGATCTGCAAGATGAACAGAAACTGTTACAATCCTTTCAGACTTCTCCCTGGAAAATTAAGAGCTTTATTTCATCGGTAAACAAGGTTTGAGTTTATCAGTTTGGAAGTGGCTTGGCTTTGCAGAAGTTTTGGTCACAAAGGGAAAATGAAAATATGCATTGCTAATCTGCCAAACTCCAGGAAAACCATGTCACTAGAAATTTATGCTTGTCTCAGCTCTACTTTTATGAAAGTAAATGGCAAAACTTCCACTTTTCTAAGGGGATGGAATGAAGCCTTGTCACTTCTTGCCAAGTGTAGGTTACAGAATTTCTAGTAACTGGGAGTAACAAGAGTAAAATGGAAAAATGACAGTGATATGGGAGGAGGAAGTAGTGAACAATTAAAAACATGAAACCTTTTATTACTGTCATGTTCTAATTTGGTAGGGAACTCTACATTTCATGAAGGTTTCCAAACTGATGGTGACTAACTATATTTATCCAATGGTAAATATTCAACCAGGGAAATGCCTGGAGGTGATTCATATCCTGTAACTGCTGAAGATAATACAGTTGGTGCTACTCATGAAAATAACATGAGCCAGCTGATTTAAAATAGCAGAAATTAAAATGTTTCAGTCAAGCAAGGAGTATTTATCTGAGAAAATTATTTTTGTCAACAACATGTTGTTCAGGTATTTTAAATTGCTTTTGTTTTATGGATCTTTTTTTCTAGTATTTTTTGTAATAGAATCAAAGAACAAAGTGTAAATTACACCAATTTCGGTCTGGAATGATTCCAGTGGAGTCAATGAGCAGAATTTAGCCCAGGGTCAAAAGAAAAAAAGGGAACAAATTTAACAACAGAAATTATCAGGTATTGTATTGCAAAGAGTGAAAGATGTTGTACAGACATGCTTTATATATTTATGTATAAAACTTGGGAAATATTCATATAGTGCTGTTATCACTCTAGGTGTTGAGGAAAACTCTGTGCTGCTCTATCTGGAAGCAAGAATACAAACTCTTACATTTACAAAGCTGTGTTTATGTCACCAAGGTCAAATAATCATGGCAAAATACCCTAGTCATGGTGGCAAAAGAATTTTTACAGCTGCTACATGTAAATCTGCATGTTTTCTAATGTTCTTGTCATTCTATTCTTTGACGGTAACTGACACAAACATTCCTACAGGAACATGAAGTGAACGCACCTCCTTCTTGGGTGCACTCTCTTTGCCAGTGCACAGTGGCCCCAGGTCCGCTGCAAATTTACCTTCCACGAGAGATTTCTGCATAGTTTTGTCTTGTGTACCACTTTCCTTTCTAACCTGTGGCACAGGCTTTCTTTTTCCTTTGGGAATCTTTCAATCAAGAAACTTCCTGTGCGAGCTGGCGGCAGCAATTAAAGTATTATAAAGGAAGCTGGGAACAGGCCTGGCTCTCAAGCAGCTCCATGACTGGGAATTACAAAGGTGGAATAAGGATTTGGAGTGATTTCTATTGAGTTATATATGGCAACACCTGAAATAGTACAAAACTATGCGTATACCAAGACTAAAAAATATCTGTGGTATCTCAAATATCATAACATAGTAACTCCTAATAGTTAAAGACTGTTTAATGGAATCGCAGAACATGGTCTCCATATGTCTTAAAGGACATGTTGAGCCCAAAGTGGTATGATAAATGCAGCAGAGTGCTCTTCTGGAATACACCCACTCTAAAATGGTGTCACAAGGCACAGAAATGTATTCAGCATAGGGTTATTCTTCCCTCATGCCCCCAGGCCTGAAAATGAACAGTGTGTTTCCCGAGACTGGTATCTCAGCATGCATGGACCTCCACTCAATTTGTCACAGTTTTCACTCCTTTTAGCTTAATTTTTAAAATCAACATTTCTGCGTCATACAATATGACATTTTACAGAGGGGACACAAACAGACAGAAGAAGATCAGTTTACAAAACTCCATGTCCCATGTGGGGCTCAGAAAACTGCTTTATAATGACTGTATGAAGTCACTGTACCTACAGCCACTCAATGCTATTCTTAAAACCACTTTTGTCAGAGGGGATTTGCACATGGTGTGATGGACCTCACGATAACACAAAATCATTGTATTCACTAGCTCCTAATAAACTCTGAAGCATACTTACAGAGAGCTTTTACTATCAGTATTTTATATATCCCGCCAACCTGAGTAAAAGTAAAAATCCTTTGCACCTTAATCTTGGGAAGCACTTGAGAAGCTCAGTTCAAACAGCAAGACTGTGAACACACGGAAGTCCCAAGCAATGCAGACACAGAGAAACCAGATAAGAAATTGCAATTAAGACCAAAATAGTTATCATCCAAAGACATATGAGATGCAAGCTGATAAGATTCATAATACAGGTGTACCTTCTAGAAAAGTTGATCTGTAGTCTACAGATTCACTTGAAACCATTTCTGTTGTTGGACTTACGCTCCTCGCACTCACCAGCCTGTCCAGGTGAGGAGTGTGCACTCTGCCATCATAGCGCACTAGGTCGCTTCCCAGATCTGAAGCAGGGAGAGAAAGAAATATTAGAAAACCCTCATGTTAACTGTATGCCAACATTCATTTAGGTATTTATTTAAGTTTAGATGTTCTGCTCTGCTGGGAAGAGGGTTGGGTTGTTGCTGAGGCAGACATGCACAGGACTTCAACTTGAGTTATTTGTACAGCACCAGATTGTAACTTCTGTTAAAGCCCAACTCTTGGCCACACTGGAAGATCCAAAAGACCTTTGAAGCCCCTCAGGCCAGCTTCATGATCTGACTGTGATACTGTGTTAGAACAAGATCTGGTTATATACCAGCTCCTCTCCTCCTGCTCCCTTGCATAGTGCAGCAGTTCCCACTGGAAGGAATCCAGACGTGGGCTCCAGGGAGGAGGCATGCTCTGACCATGTTCCTGATTTGGATGAACAGGAGACCAGGACACTGCAGGGCTGTGTCTCTTGTACAACTTAGGCACAGCCTGGTGGATTGGATGAAGCTGAAGTCCTTGAGGTTTCATGAATGTCATTTATTCGTCCTCTCTTCCAAGGATGATTGGGGAAGAGAAGTTACTAAGTTTTCCTAATGGATCAAGAGTTCCACCAAAATCCTCCTTTAGGCATAGTGTGGCCCTTCACCCAGCTCAGGCAAGAGCCAAAGGCCAAAATGCAACTAAACACTGGACTTGATTGTGAAACCCTTGCTGACAGGTTACAAAAGGACATTGCATTGTAGCTAAACAAAGCATAAATTGATGTCAGTTTTTAAAATATAAGATGTAATAATGGAATTATTTGATGGAATTGACTATGATGGACCTTTAATTTGTTTCTTCCTCCTTCTCCAGAGGAAAAACACCAAAAAGATAAAAATTAAAATGGATGTTGAAACAACTCCAGCAATTAGTCCCGTGAAATTCTGATCTTGCTGGATCAGCACTTTTCCAATAACTGTTGACGAAACTTCTTGCTTCCACTGAAAAAAAACCAAAGAAAAAAATCAGTGTGATGATTTCAAAAGACAAGTAAGAAGTAGATTATTAGTACTAAAGTATAAACTGATATGTCCCATATGTATTAAATCTTGATTTTATGATGCTGTACTGTGATAAGACACTGGGAGTGGAAAAACTGTTGGATATTGGTGTACATGAAAGCACATCTACATTTTTATGATTCATTACATGCCTTCAAGAGCTCTGGTAGTGCTACATCTATGTATGTGCTACACCACACACACGGCACGCACTCACACACGCATTCTGCATAACAGGGTCCCACTCCCACTGCTACCAGATGTTAACGCAAAATGCTACGTTCATACTTCTACTCAATGGTGCACGGAAATGTACAGGCCTATGGGTACGTGGGTTGAGATGTGTGATAAAAAAAAAGTCCACATGTCTTTAATATGTGTTGTTCTGGCATAAATACGCTGTAGCATCAAACTCTCCCTCTCTTGACAGCGTGCCTGCATTTTAGTTCCCAAGGTCACGTGAGCATATCCCTTGCCAGCTTCTAGCTTGTTGACAGTTTAAAGAGACAAAACCAAACAAAACCAAACAAAAAAAACCCCCAAAATCAACAACCAAACAAACACCAAGCAGCTAACAGGGAAAAAACTGTTTTAGGTCACACGGCACTAGCTCAGTCAGTTGGAATGCATTTGGCCATCTTTTCTCTTCTTCCTGTGGAATTCATTCCTCTGGGTACTGTAATGATGGATTTGCCCGTCAAAAGAGCAAATTTTCTTCTTCGCTGGGCAGACTGCAATTTCTGAGGCTCCTTGCCAGTAAACAAGCCGAAACCTTATTTAACCCCTTTATGCTGTGCTCTTTTCAAAGTACGAAACACGTCACTCCTATCTGTTTCTTAGAGGTTGGGGAAATACCATGTAAAAGAACTGGTTGAATGTAGTGCAAGTCCCAGTTGCATATGTGAAAATACGAACAGGTCCAGAATGCAACATGTGCACAATGAAATCAGGCATTTACAGGTCTGGGAAACAGACACACCAAAAGGAGAGCTGTGTCTAATTTTATAGCTTCCCTGATATATCCAAGAAATTTATCCAAGAAAACTTTTCAAAACAGATTCATATTAAAATAAATTAATTTTCACTGTATTAATAAAGCAAATTAGTTATTACTGTTTCCTTAGACTGCAATGGCACATAGGAATACCATTCGTGGCCCAGGATCCTATTGAGATGAATGCCATAAAGACATAGAAAAAAATAGATGGTCCCTGCTCCAAAGAGCTTGCATAGACTTTGATCTTAACCACACTTACATGACTGGCAATGTCTCCACTATTCTGCAGTGAATCAGAATCCGTGATCAGCAAATTTCATAGTTTAAAGGTAATCCCATTCCACTGTGATTTTCCTTATTTTTATATTTAAAATATACAAAGATGCCAAAAGATTTGTGTCTTATTCTATGAATCAGTAGCTTGAAATGGTATGCAATTTAAATTCACAGCAGCACTTTGAATGACGGTAGTGAGACCACCTTTAGAACAATAGTGGAACTCAAACATTTGTCCTAAGTGTCTGCATCTTACAAAAAGAATTGAAATGAAATTATAAAAAGCAGAATTTTTTGCTGAAAAAAGAGCTTGTGAGCTCCAAAGTAAGCCTACTTCATTATAGCTTCCCATTCTTCCCCATATGTTTTCTCATTTGTTTGGATTAATAATTATCATTCTACTTTTGTGCTTAGTTTAGGTCTTATTTTGTGCCAAGGGCTCCAGGAAGTCGCTGTACAAACAGGTAATAATAACAATGCTGATAATATTTCTTTTAAAATCATTGATATTATTTGAATTTCCATCCTAAACAAGCAGGGATAGAGATATATCTGTAAACAGCTTTAGGCTTAAATTTAAAGTTTGTAGGTTCAATAGTGACATTGAGAATGATAATAAAAATTGCATTAATATCTCATGTGTGGTGTAGCTGCCTTACCTCTATATTTAGCTCGCTGTTGGATTTCAGGAGATCTCTGGGAACTGTACACAAAATTGATTCCGACTGCAAGAGGAGGTTTTCGCAGCTTTTATTTCCAACTTTTAGCACCTCTCCTTTAACAGCTTCCGAATCAATATAATTTCCCTTGGAAAAAAAAAAATCAATTTCATATTACATAACCATCTCATAAAAGTTAGGAAGTGCTTTTATTACCTTGGAAAAGGTTTTTAATCGAAAAACAATAGTGAAAGAAATGACTAATGCAAATTTACATTGCCCTGTCAATATGCACGGATCAGGTTTTTTTCATGTAAATGGGAGTTTGACAGACAGGCCAGAGGGGAATGATAAAGTTTACGGGTAAGATTTGCTGTCACTAATACTCATACAGCACATGCAGACTTCTAAATATATAAATGTCCGAGGGATAAATCCTGTTGGTCCTGTTTAGATTTTTTCATAATTTGCACAATTATGTGCCTGTTTATACAAAACTGGCATTATGTTACCCACAAACTAAAGGCATCTCAAACATTTTGTTTTGCAAGTGGTTATGGTAGCAGGAGTGAAGCTTTCAAAAAGAACTAATTAATTATAATAATAAAAATGCACAAATCTGTTAAAATCACGCTCCATGGGCCAAAAAGGAACAAACCCTGCTAAAGATGACAGCATGAAAAGTGCACTCTCTACTCAGAAAACCTGCTTTCACACCCCAGACTTAGATGAATTCCTCCTGGTATTGTGACGGTAGCCTCCAAAGGCCAAGTTCAGGACCTTTTGTGGTCAGGAGCGCAACAGTATTTCAGAAACTGCCCTACCCTGTATACATCCCAGTCTAAGACGAAAGAACAGGCATCTTAAGCGGGATTAAAAGGGGAGTAATTCTAATACAGGCTATTTATACAGGCTGGATCTGGGAGTTTTTCACAAGAAGGGAGGAAAGCATCATGGCTGACACTGCTGTGAGGCCTCAAAAGAAAACAAGAATCCCATTCTGAGGGGCAAAAAAAATCTTACTTTGGCATATGTTTTTGGTCTGCTGCAGAATCAAACTGAGTCCTAGGAAAATTTTAATAAAGATCTAGAAGAGCCAGTTTAATGTCCTGTTTTGACTGGCAAAGTCACACCCCAGGTAAATGCTTTTTAAGCTGCCCAAAAAAGTCCATTTTGCACTCTATCTGCAGTCTACTTGGAGCCATACAGTTTGGTTTTAATTAGGTAAATATTCAATGGGCCAGGGAGCATGTGATTGACTGCTTATTGCTTATTAGTATGGAGACTTGCTGCAGATTGTGAGCCATTCATGTTCAAACCTTTCCTCTGAATGATGTGCCTAAAAAAGCTTGAATTTGAGTTTTGCATCTTCAGGATAAATATATTACCCTGGAGAGTGTGGGTGAGTGGCCTCTTTTTCTTCCACATCAAATCTTCAAATCTTTTCCTCCATCAAAATTGATACTTACCCAAAGGGAAAAAAAAATCATACTGATAAGGTCGTCCTTAGCCAGTTATAATGAAGATAGTAGCTTTTACTTACTACCCTTATCATTATATTACCATTAATATATTATAGTTTCAAATATGTTCACTATAATATCTCAGTTTCAAAACTGTTTCAAAATGCTTTCAGCAGTGGTTTTGCTCTGCTCAGGACCACAGAATTTGCCTACAATTTTAAGAAAAGGAGGAAACTGGCTCCTGTGATAACTGGGAAACAGTATTTCCTATTTTAAAATGTGTATTACCTGCTTCTTGCTGAGCAATGCCCTTGCACACAAGCTGGACAAGCTTGTTACTGGACTGAGTAGCTGTTGCAAACCAACAAGATAGATCAACTACCTCACAACTTTAGAGAGGTTAGGAATAATTTGGGTGAAAGTCTGGAAGCAGTAGAAGAACGACAAACCAAGGTATGGAAATTTTGAGACTGGTGTCAGAAGAATTTTTGAGGTTCCTAAGCAGAGTGGGTTGACTTGGGAAGAATGAGTTACTGCAGCTGCAAAGCTTCCACTTCAGCTTGCTCAGATATACCAGGGTTTCCATATTGCACTCTCCTGGACTAGACATTGAGAGAAACATAAGTTTCTATGCAATTGTAGAAGAAGATTGGAAATAGAGTGACGTATAAATAGACAAGAAGAGTTCCTTAAGATTGTCTCAAAAAGAATGCATTGTACCAGCTTAGGAATAGCGTAGGCAATTTAGTAAGTCTTGTCCTACTCTGAGTTTTAGGGCAGACGTGCCAGAGGACAGTCAAGATCTCAGATATGCTGTGTAACATGAAAAGACAATTGTGCTACTTATTTCTCTAGTGGAATATGTAAGTTATAAATTCCCATTCCGAGGCCTCCTCTGGAAGCATGCACAGAGTCCCTGCACTGGCTTGGTGCATAAGCACAATGCCAGACCAGGCCTCTGGGCAGATTAATATGAGAAGCTGTTTCTTTCCCTATTTATTTGGAGTTTTCTTCACAGCTAAGACACACTGGGCTATCAGCAGGCCAGATTGCAGGTGTGGACCAGTGGCTCCTGCAGGTGGTAGCAAGGAGATTGTCCTCTTCCACAGACTCAGGTCTTCAGTCACCCCAACAATGAAACACCATAATTTCTCCTGTCCTGAGAACTTCCTGTGCTGGTGGGAGATGAGGAACACTTCTGAAATGGTGTCTTCACGGTGTTGAAGCAGAGAAGTGCCTCATGCCACTCTGCCATGACCCCTCTGACTGGGGCATGGTAGGCACTGAGAGACTTCAAAGAGCCACATACTTGGCAGAGGAAGACAATGATGGTGTGAGACCTTGAGAGGCTTGGTAGTGTGGAAGACAAAAGGGCTGGCACTGAACATAAGAAGGGCTGGCATTTGTGGCACACAGTGCCCTAACTGTGTTTTAGATAGAAGACTTAATGTTTTCTTGTGTGTAACATTTTCTTACAAAAACATCTTATGGTCATCAGGGGAAACCAAACAGAACCTTTCAACTGGTAGCCACTGTCATTTGACAAAAGCCAAATATGTCACACTAGATTAGTTTGATTGAAAAACTGGTGATAAAAACTCCCTCCACCCCTCTGAAACTAATTAAGAAAAAGATAAAAGAACTTTGGTTTGGTAGAACAGACTGTTCACTGAAGCAAGCTGCCATTTAATTTCATGCTGAGTTTGCTTAATTACTGCACAAAATATGACCATGAGGCATGTAAACTTGTGTGTATTTTTGAATGAGGGTATGGGGCGAGGGAAAAGTGTTGCCAATATGGCTTGTAATGATCCTTTGGCTCCTGACTATAATTTCTGAAAGTTGCCTCACTGTTTTGATAGAAGCATCCCACTATAACTAATTCTATTTAGAGGAAGATGTTAAATTGGTGCTTGTTCATGCTTTATTCTAGGAGACCAGCTTTCACTAATGTTATTCTCCAGTTGGTTGCCAGGAAATAATCAGGGCATTAGGCTTAGGTAGACATCTGCCTTGGGTGCCATGACTACAGGTGACATCAATGCTACAAAATTGTGACACTGGTCAGTTGTTAGTGGGACAGTCCCCAGCCAGCCTTTCTCATGTCCTTAAGGGAGAATAAAAGGTTCAAGAGTAAAAGAAAGAAGAGAGTTAAAAACCACCTAATTTTTAACCTCAGTACACAGGAACATTATGAAGCAAGTCCTTATGGAAGCTTTTCCAGGCAGAGGAAGGACAAGAACGCAATTGGGAACAGCCAGCATGAGTCCCTAAGGGTGGGTTTTGCCTGAGCAGCCTGATTGCCTTCTATAAGATGACTGGTTCTGTAGATGAAGAGTGAGAACTGGACAATGTTTACCTTGATTTTATCAAGATTTGCAACACAGTCTTTCCTAGCATTGAAAACAAATTGAGATGATATGGACTGGATAGATGGACCACGAGGTAGGTGAAAAACTGACTGTCCATCAGCTCAAAGGTTAGAAGTCTAACAAATGTCATTCCTCAGTGGCTGATACTGGGGCCAATACTGCTTAAAATCTTTATCAACAACCTAGACAAAGGGATGGGATGCATGGTCCTTGTGCTTTCAGATTTAGGAAAATGACTGACATACTGGAGGGCAGGACCGCTGCTCATAGTGACTGTGGCACTGGGCCAGCAGGACCTCATAAATTCAACAAAGACAGATGCAAAGTCCTGCACCCAGGGTGGAATAATTGTTATGCACCAGGACAGGCTTGGGACAGAAGGTTAGAAAAACACCCTGTAGCAAAGGACTTGTGGACCACAAGATGAAATGAGGCAGCAGTGTGCCATTGTAGTGATGAAGGCTCACCACATACTTTAGCAGCATCAAAGCCAGTAGATTGAAGTTGATTTTTTCCTCCACTCAGCACTTGTGAGACCACACCTGGAGAACTGTGCCAAATTTTGAACCCCACAGAGCAAGAATGATACTGACAAACAGGATGAAGTACAGCAGAGGGGCACTGAGCTAGGAAGAGAGCTGAAGCACAGAATGCACAATTCATGGCTAGTGGAGCTGAGTTTTTTAAAGCTGTGAAATCTCCATTCTTGGAGAAGGACATTCTAGACAAGGCCATAGGTAACCTGACCAAATTTTTAACTTAGCCCTGTTTTGAGCAAGGGAGTTAGACTACAAATTCCTCCAGAGGTTCCTTCCAATCTAAGTTATTCTACGACTGTCCTCAAATTAATCTTCCTGCCGAATGGTTGATATGCATGACCTGGAAAATACTGGAAAACACTGCTGTCACTGCACAGAGGCACTGAGCCATGCAGCGGCTGTATATTCCCAGCTCTCCGTTGACCCGCACACCAGAACTCTTTCTAGCGTTTCTCTGTAACTGAACCAGAGAATTGCTCTGCATTGAGGAAGGGGTGATTGTACGGCCACAAGTTCCAAGTAGAAAAACAAACAAAAAAAACCCCAGATCAGACTGATTATTCTTTGGAATTTTCCAAAACACTTTGTGGTGAGAGATCAATATTAAGATAGTTTGACTGGAACCCTGCATGGCTGACAGAGGCTCTGAGGTTACTCCCTCTGATTTCCTGCACTCAGGAGCTGGCCCATTGGACCATCCTGGAGTTAAAGACCTCAGGGTTTCAAGATTTCATGACCGCCAAAGGTGAAAAGAGTTTTGGCTTACGGAGCTACAGAGGATCTACGCGAAGAGATGACCCCAGCGTTAAGACTGATTCTCTTCTGTAAAGCATTTTTTATAGATTATATTCTGTAAAAATTATTGAATTATAATTATATAGAATAAATTACATGTACATAATAATAAATTTCCATAAGCATTCATGGTAAATTATAAATACCTGGATTTATATTGGTTCTGTTTGATACTCTAACTTGGAAAAGCACTAAATTTCAAGAGGTCAGACTCACAAAAAATGGATTTAACTTTCTCCTCACCACTACAGTAGAGAGCAGCCTGTGCCTGTGAGGGCCCCAGATTTCTAAGAGATGTTTCTCAGTGCCTTGTAAGCTATTCTCAAAGCTCTTTTAAGAGGCACTCAGCATCAACTTTGCATTTTTCATGGATCCATAAATATTTATGTTACAATAGTGACTGATCCTCATGAGTGACTTTGTGCCACAGGCCAGAACTTCCCTCAGCTGTAGAGAGCCAAAGCTGCTTGGCCACTTTCTAAAGGCAACTCTGTGTCTTTCATGAGGAAGGACACAAAATCATGTGACAGTAAGAGCTGAGACTTGTGAGCAGATCACACACTTCAGGTTCTGGGCTGCTGGCTATATTTCATTCCGAACTGGTGATGCAGCCCATCACAATCAGAAGCTGATGCAGTGTGGTCCTCCCACGAGGACAGCCCCTCTCCTACCCCATATGATGCCAACAACCACTCCGGTATGTATCTTTGCTTTCAGCTCTTCACCTTTTAAGTTGTGACAGCTGGGGGCTCGGGTGAACACAGTACTGAACACAGTGCTCCCTCTGCCCTTGCTTCCCTTATTTCGTCAAAATGTCTGTTCTGTGCTGCGCTGCTGATATGCGCTTGTGAATAATTGAAAAACTTATTTCAACATTTCTTACCTTAATCTCCAGAACATTTTGGTTGCCTCTTGAGATGAACACTGGCTTTTCAAAATGCTTAAATACAGGATTATTTACATAATCAAAATCAAAGTACAAAGAGCTGATACCATCAAAAATAAAGAACACTTTGGTCACAAAGGGTGGTTGGAGATTGAAGGCTTTCAGTGAAGGAGTTGTACAGCAGATTATCTCCGAGCTAGAGCGGTGGCTACATGCCTGTAAGAAAGAAAGAAAGAGGTAATTGCAGTAAGTACGTGCATAGGAAGTCACTGATGAACGTAACTGTTCTTTAACAATACATAGATATACTGGAAAAATAAACACCAGGGGTCTTGTTCTTCTTTAACCAAAGCAAAATCCTGATCAGTGCTACACAGCGTTTATTTAGAGCTGGGAGAAAAGTATAAAAACTTCATGTCAATGGTGTTTGCACTCTTGTTGAGGAAATGTTCAAATAAACAAGCTTCCTGGCCTGATTGTTCACAGCACTTTTAAAGTAAATATTTTGCAGATAATTAATGGAAAATTATTTCCAAAGCCAAGGACCATCAGGAGGCTAGCCTGATGTACCGAGCAACCATAACTCAGCTTACCCAGCCTATATCAGAGTGACTGCCACATGGATTTCTCTTCCTTTTTTTATTCCAAAGCAACAGCAAAGGAGCAGAGGCAAAGGTAAAGTCAGGGCCAATGAACCTGACTGAAATAGTGGAAAGTGGAGCTAAAGCATCCTTTACCTACAGTGTAGCTAAGTCACTACATTTCCAGAAAGACATGGTAGACTCTCTGAGAAAGTGCTTTAAAGCCAAAGCCACCATTGGATTCTGGGCCACGAAAGCTCAGTAAAGTGTATCTTCTTTCTAAAACTGTAAGTGTAAGGCCCCAGAAGTGTGGTATTTGGTGCTCAGGTACACAGGTGTCCTGCAAGCCCTTCTTGGGAGTGTTGACTGCAGGACATGTTCCACACTGTATCTCAGACCAACAGGGATGAGATGTTTGCCCCTCACTGCTGTGCAGGAGCTGCCTAACAAGAGGCATGAAGCCACGCTTGCCCCTCATTATACCATTATTGCTTCCTGGGGGAAAGCTGCTGGTGCACTCCACACTCCAGAAGACGGGCCAGAGCATGCGCTGTGCTGTGGTGGGGGGTGATCCAGCATGAAATGTCTGGCCAGGGTGTTTCCCTCTATCCCATGCTACCTTGACAAAGGACTTGTGAGACAGACAAGATGAACCCAGGTCCTTCCTAAAAGGAAGTGTTGCAAGCAAGGGCAGAGGGGATTTACAGGAAGCCTGATCTGAAGCTGTTTAGGCAGTTTGCAGGGATAATATGAATCCTTGCAGATGGGATCCAGCCTGCATCCAGACACATGCATTGGAGTTAGTTGTCTAAACTGCCTTTATAGCCAACAGAGAGAAACAGGCTCACCTAAGGGGGGATTCATCCGATACCTTTTAGACAGCAGCTTTAATTAGATTAACGGTGCTCTAGAAGGGTCAAGTCCTCTCTCTTGACTGTGAAGGTTTCTACACCACTAATTTGATTATAATGTCAACAGCACATCTACAAGCATCGATGGGAGGCACGGTGGGTGCTGGGCAGCATCATGCAAACCACAGAGTGGCTTGTTTGTGATTGTATCGTACGCTCCCTTCTCTGTGCCTCCCTTTCATGCTGCCTACCATGGATATGGTTGAAGGACTTCTGGCAAAACCAAGTTGCTTCAGCTCCACAGAAGTATTTATCTTCCAACTGCATAAACCTTCTGTAATAGTTCCCCGTACACTGTGCCCTGGCAGCAGAGATTATACTTCTTTAAAAAAATAGAAATAGAGTGGCTGACATGTGCCCTGGTAAGAATGAGGCGTAGCTCCTAGTCATCATAAATCTTACATTTGTTCTACAAGAAATTTCCCTGGAAATTTCAACGGTGCTCTTGAATACCTTTGCGCATCTAAAGAAGGCCAAAAACTATTTTTTTTTCCTGTTTTGTTTTTCAGATTGAATTGGTTCTCATTATACAATGCTGCCTAAAGGAGCTGTGAAATTAGCTTGCATTTGTCTCTAATATGCTAAATTAATGCAATGTAATTTTGCTGTTTCAAATCAGTGACATAACCGTTCAAGCAGTATCAGCTATAGACTAACATTAGTTTGAAAAGTGGGATTAAATTAGCTGTCTACAAATCAGCACTTTTTCTTATCACCACAGCAATTCATGTTTCTGTAGATAATATTGTGAAATCTTGACTGCCAAAGGAAACATTTTCAAGGCTCTGAAACTGAGCACCAGGATTTTAGAGCTCTGCAAGGGTTACATGTCTGTTAGCTGTAGGTTTGGCACTCAGTTAAATAACTTGATGAAGCTCTCAGTGATGCTAGTGGGACTCACGCTCATGTAACTAACAGCTCTAGATTCCCAGCACAAATTCAGAAATATTTGTGCATCCCCCATCACAACAAGGCAAACTGTGGGACACAAGGCAGAATTTTGCTCCATTTGCTTACAGTATTAGACTGTTCTTCCTCTTTTGAATACCTTGTTATGCATCATTGACTATATCACAGGCTTTGTTATATCATATGGATCTAGAAATTAATTTGAATCACTATGGTAATAATAAGATGCATCATTAGTACAATGGATGATCAAGCCATACTTTTCCATGATACATGAATATTCTTAAAGATATCCATCATATTGTGTCGATTCTGAAAAGGGATTACTAAAATATATTTAATTATAAAACCAAGTATGTCCAGGTAATCATTATATTTTTGATTAATGTAAATTCATTAGACTTTTTATCTACTGTAGAGTAGTGATGTACCTTAAATGAATAGCAGTGGTATTCATAACTTTGTTTGTGGCTATCTATTAGAATCAGATACTTTACTTTATCAGGCTGCTCTCTGAAAAGGAAGCTTTCAGAAAATGATAAAAATCTAATAATATTCTTTGGAGGGGATGCAATGTGACTGATTGGTAAGGTCAAGAAAAATCTCATTTGCAATGCCCTTATTGGTACATGATTTGACATGACATTTCTACCTTGAAATTGGTTTTAGCAATTGAAGAATATGACGGTTTAGTTTTCAAGAAATATTGGATTGAGGATCTATAAGAAAAAAACCCTAATTCAATCTATTGCCTTCTCAGTTAAGATACTGCCTATCACCCAGCACCTTTAACTTTTATTTAATTAAGATTTAAAGTACTTTCACTTTAAAAGCTAAGCCTACCCTCTTCTTGTGACAATAATCTACATCTGAAACCAATAAGGAAGACAAGATGTAAAAATTAGGGAGCATTTCACAAGCATAAGTAAATACTATACCCCAAAGGGAATAATAATCCATTGCACAATGCATATGACTCATCACTTAAAGGTATGTATTCTTGTTTCATTTGTTAAATATGACCCTTAAGGCAATTAATTCAAACCTGACCTACAGAATCTGAACTTGGGTGCCCAATTCAATTTTTTTTCATCTGATAGAACAACAGGAAAAGTATGAGGGAGGATCTCTGAGCTCCAGAGGTCTCCCAGCAGCTGACCCAGATAAGAGAAGGGCAGCTGGATGTATATTACAGGATCTGTAGCAGTCAGAAGGGAGGAAAAGGCCAATTTGTCCTTTCATAAAAAGTAAACTTTTGGAGTTCCAGTGAGGAATGAAAGACGAATGAGGTTAAAGACAGACTGGAAGACTCTCCAACTGTCTTTGCCTAAGGATGATTTCTCAATAGAAAGAGATGAGAATTCAGGTCTGACTTGAGGAAAACCCATTCAGAAAGCTTTTCTGTGTAGGTTAGAAACTGAGCAGTGATACTCAAGCAGGGTATCTTAAAGATTTTTCAGAGAACTCATGGGCTTTTGCTGCCATTTCAGGTAGTGAAATGAATGACTCTAATGGATCAGTAGCATTTTTATTCTAGTTGTCTTGGATGAATGCATTGGATTTGATACTTCTAGTCTATTAGATCATTGGACCAGAAAGTAGAGTAAAGCCTCTCTTTGTCTGCAAGGCAGCCCTTTGCATAACATGACCAATACTGACTGGAAGCCTAAATTCCTCCCTAGGCTTGGGATGGTCAATGTACGTGCTAGCACCGCATCCCTGGCAGCCCGGTGATTTTACAGCATGGGCTGTTCCCTGACACCCTCTGCTGCACTGTTTGCTTGGTAGAAGATGCACATGAATTGCAAATTCAACACAGAAAGACAGGCCAAGGGTTCCCCTTCATGAGGGAAATGCTTTCCAGGGCTTCTGTGGCAGCTTTATGCCACTGAGTCAACACAGGTAGAGGTTCCAACCATGAGTGTCTTTGGATAAGTAGTCAGGAATATCTTCAATAATCACAGGCTCACCATCCCCAGTTTCCAGGGAATTTCTTCTATTATTATTTAACAAATCTAAGGTAGACATTTCCAGGTGAATTCTAGGCATTTTATTGAGTATTATGAGCATGGACTGTTTGTGGGCTTGTAAACATTTAGGAACTTTAGTAACATTTAGGAACATTAGGAACATTAGGGTATTTTAAAATTCTCCTGTAAGGAGATGCAGGAAATGGCATCTAGCAGGGAGCAATTAAGAAATGCTAAAGATCATTCAAGAGACTACTTACTGAAGAAATAATTAAAAGTCTGTGGAAAGAGATGATCTTGCATAGCTACAGGGTCATTTGTTGAAGGTCACGCATTAAAAGGTGCTTCTCCCTAATTTTACAACCTTGCATACCTTGGGACATTCATGGTTAGAAGAGATTGAGCAGTGGGAATACATACTCAAATTAGTTAATAAATGGAATATTAAAAACACTATAGCAAAAGATTCCTGAATGACCATTTGTTCACTACTGGAGAATCAACGCAATGTACAGGCTTTCAAAGAGAAAACATTGGCCTCAAGTGCTTCAGAAGCAGAAGAATCATCTAGTACAACTTATAGCTGAAGTTAGAAGATACTTATTTTGTGAACAGAATCCTGATCAAATATTATTCTAAACTATGCAAAGCTTTTTTACAGGCACAATGCAAAGTGAAGGGAAGGAATGAGCTGCTTCCCTCCTTGTGTACCTCACACAGGAACATGTGAGCAGAAGTGAGAGGGTTTGTGCATCCTTAGGCACTATCTAGAGCTGTTAGGAATTTATGCAGTGCTGCCTAAATACATATCTTTTGTTCCTAGTCAGAACAAATGGTCAAAAGAACTCATGAAATAGAAATTAAAAAGAAACACATTGCAAGTATTGAAACATATGGTTCAATAACTCTAGAACATTTTTTTCACTCATTGAAATAGCAAATTCAAAGATGGCAGAATTATTATTTTGATAGTGTTAACATAGAATGCAATATAAACACAATTAGTGTGAACATAGTATTGAATAATTTAAAGGAAATTTAAATAAATATGAATGAAAATTATAAAGTTGAAGCAAGGCATTTTTGCTGTATAGAAGAAAAATTTCAGAAATGCTGAACTTCAAACATAAAAGCCGAAAGGCTCAACTTCAACGTTCCTTCCATAGGGGGCTGGCACATTGCCCCCAAAACTTTTCAGTCTCAGTGAAACTCCATTTTCTATGGGGAATTGTTCCAGAAAAACTCTTTTACCTGTTGTACCACTCATCTCTTCCACTAGGATGGAAAGAAACAGTCAGAGAAGAGCAAACACCCCAGGGCATGTCAGCTGGCTGTGCTCCCTGAGGCTTTGGGATGCAGAGCATCCCCAACAGCTCCTGCTGCTTACAGAGGTGACCCTCCACTCACACTGTGACTCCCTCAGGGCTCTAGGCCACAATTAAGCCTGAGGGAGTGAATTAAGGGTCTGGGGACAGATACCTGACAGGAGAATGTGAGACTTCTTTTAAAAGTCAGGCACCATCAGTTTTAGGCAGATGGGAGAAGGTCTAGGAGGGGGCAGAAAGAATGAGCAGAGCTCTAGGAAACAACACTTACCAGGAGAATTTGGAGGAGTTTGATTAGTTTTAACTGGAAAAGAGAAAGGCTGAGTCATAATGTACTGCAAATATGTAAAATTAGCAGGAGAGACTGGTTTGTGTTCAGAGAGATCTGTTGTTTGTGTCCACTGAGGGTTAAATAAGAAGATAGCTAATTAGCAGCTAGGATTTGGGTTAATTATTAGAAAGAAGTCTTTCCAAACCACTCGGTAAGCAGGTAGAGCAGCTGTCTCCAAAGCTTGTTTAAGCAAGGTTGTGAAATTTCTTTCACAAGGAACTTTAATAACAGCCTAAACAAATATCCATCAGGCAGTGGTCTGGGTACACATGCTCCTGCTGCAGGGAAGCGGGCCAGGCTAGGTCTTTGTGGTCCCTCCCAGCTGTACTTTCCTTTGATGCTTTGGGATGTGTTTCAGTGCCGGCTTTGGTTTTCCCAAGAGCCAGAGTTTCTGAATGCTGACAAAAGCAGCTTCTTGGAGGAGGCTGGTGAGAGAAAACTGAAAAGAAAAATGGCTTAAATAACAATTTAAAAAAATGACTTGGTTAGCTCACCTCTCCCAAGGAAGCAAAAAGATATATAACCTCGGCTACAGGACTCCTCAATCATTTTCGTTTGCATTGTACTGTTTGTCTGGGTTTGGACCGCAACCTGTTTTCTCCTTTATAAATGGGATAGCTGGTCATTGGAGTGCTCTGGATCTCTGTTGTAAATAGTTCCCCGTTGTTTATTTTTGTAATGACTGGACAGAAGTTTGGTTTCTTGACATATCGTTCATGCATAGGGCCCAGAATCTCCAGCGCAGGATCGGACAGGCTGCAGCCATAGGCATCCTCTGCCAGCAGTTTCCTCAGTTACACAGTGCAGTTTTGTTTTGCCACTTATAAATCTTCCCCTTCTCCCTGAGAACTAATATCCTTCCTTAAAAATAAGCTTGAGGTTAAGATTAGTGGCAGAACAAATGGCAAGCAGAGCTGGGCTGCCACGGAGGCAGGGAAAGCCACTGAGTGCCAGAAGCCTTTAATTTCAATAGAGTAAAATATATTGCTTGGGCAGTGTCAAAGTATAAAACACCCTGGATTGAGGTTATTGCACCGTTTGTGCAAGGAGAATGGACTTGTGTACAGCTGCTTTTACACTGGGGCAGATTCTTAGAGACCAGCTGTGGCAGGGGACAGATATCCTTATGGAAAAGGAGGGTCAGACCTGCCTCTTCTTTTGTGTTGGCAAATATCACACACACTGCAACACAGCAAATGAAAAAGAATAAGGGAGATAATTCTGACTGCCTATGTCCATGTCTTTTTTCAATAGCAGGTTAAAAGGCAGAATGGCAGCCAACCACCACTCAGAGGAAAGCTTGTTCCCCAATATTTGGGGGGAGAGGGTAATCTGTACAGTGTTCATTGCCTGGAGTTGCCAGTCACTTTTGGACAGTGGGTTTAGTTCTTTAAAACTTCAGTTCCTTTCAAATCTGTTCAAATTTGGAGGAAGCTTCTAATATTTGACAAGCAAGGTATGCAGAATCAGGGCCTGAAGAGAAGCAATATTGCATATTCTCACAGGGGAACAGAGAAAGCAAGTGAATGATCTTTACATCAAAAGAAAAACTGGTCAAAAGAGCTGATTTTAACAATGATCTTTTCTTTGGAAATCTTTTGTACTTAGAAATAATCATGCCCACATGACACAAAATCTCATGAATTTTGAGGTTTGCTGATTTCACTGAAATATTTTGCTTTGCAGCTCATGGGTAAAGTGTCTTTGACCACTGTGTTCCATTGCAGGGGCACTGATTTACAGATTAAAATCTGAACCTGTTACATTACAAGCCATGATTACACCCAGCTGAAATTCAGGTCCTGACACTCATAATATTATACAAATTAGGATCATGAAGAATATTATGACCTTGAAGCTATAAAAGATTGCAAATTTGCAGACCTACCATTTAAAATGCTTTGAGCAACCTAGGTCTAATACTTAGAATTCAATACAGGTAATATTGTATGACGATCATGAGAAATAAGCAGAGAATATGAGCAGTAACATAGCATGTTGCGAAAAGTGTAGGTCAGTTTAGCTTCAGTTAGGCAAAACAGACCTTACGGGATAAGAAAATGCTGGAGGTGCATGACAAATGTGTAAGCAAAAGCTTACAGGAAACTATTCCTGTACAACTAGGCAATAAATGTCATCTTTGCCTTATAAAAATTAAAGTAGATCACATGGTCATATCTGAACACCTTATTTAGATTTAGACACTGTGTATTATCAACTCACGTAACAAAAGAAGGCTCAGATCCCTGACTGCCCCTCTGCTCATGCAGAGATACCCAACTGTAAAAGCCCAAACCTCTCTTAAAACTTAGTTTCTGAACTTTGATAAGTTAGGAAAGATTTGCTGCAAAAGGTAATTTTGCAATCAGAAGATCTTCCAAGTTATACTTAATTTTGATTTCACATATTTACTTTTCCTCTTTCTTTGACACTTGTTCCATTTGCCTTTTATATCCACAGTCGCCATTTGAATATATTTCCTACCTATCACAGCGGCACTTGAACTTGCCGTGTAATCTGATATACTTGTATCACATTGTTCTGTGTTTAGTCACTGAATTTGCATTGTTAAATTGCAATGGAAAGATCTTGTTATCAGATACTCTTATTTCTGGAGCCTTATTTCTTTGGAAGAGGTTCCTCGGAAACTGCTTTCAACTCCCAGCTTAATTTCAAACTTGTTGTTGAGTTTTGCCTATGCAGTGGAAACAGTTTGTGTGGAAAACACTAAAATGTCGGTGGAAGCCCCAAAGTTTCAAGGCAAAAATCAAAGTATTTTGACTGAAAATTCTCTGCCATTCACCACACAAAGATGACAAGATAACAGATTGTCTTCTCCAAGACTGACTCACCACAGAGAAGTTCATTCCCAGTTTAGGTACAGTAATCACCATCTGAGGAAAGCACACTGAGTTCAAGTTGATTCCCTGAGCTGTGATTGTACTTCCACCACTAGGAAAAAAAAAAAAAAAAAAGAAGATGATGAGTGGGATAATGATACATCTGCTATGATAATCTTAATTACAAATTATATTTTAGAGTAAATGACAACATAAAATCAGAATTAGGGGTATATGGCATGAATGCAAATATATAGCTCTGAGCAGTGAGATTATTTTCTTGGGAAACAAATTTTACACTTGCTACAACAACTGATCAAATACAAGAAAATAAAAATAATTTTTAAAATTGTGGTTTAGGCCAGGCTATAAAACAAATGCATCCATTTTAAAGAAGGGTGTATACTTGTACTTAGCATTTGCTAACTTACTTAGCTTATTGCTTTCAGTGGTGCTGGAAAAGGTGTCTTTTTTACTGATGACATTTTTTTGGCAAGGGCAGATGGCTTGGATTAGAGCTACCGAGACCATAAATATGTCACTTAAAAACACATACATACTACCATATATATATATTCATAATATTTATGTAGCGCAGGATTTAGACTATTTTAAAATCCATTTGCTCTCCAGAGTACCACTGACTTGTCATATTAAATGATTTTCCTCACTAATCAGTGTAATGTCCAGATGCAGTATAGGAGACACACTTAGCTGTACAGTAGGTATCTCAGCAGGACATCACAGGTACGCTCAGCAGCAGCTAGGAGTTAAATCACATAAAGGAAAGAAGTGCCCTTCCCCCTTCTCCTTCACCTCTGAAAGGAAATGATTTGCCCTCTGCAACTGCACCACAATAGGAGCAATTGGCATGGCAGATAAGAGATAAAAATGCAATTTATTGTGATAGATTGCTGCCCTGGGTAGCCATTCTTCTTTCATTCGTTACTTTTCTTATTTCTGTAAGAAACTTTTACTCACCTAAGAAAAGATTTGGCTGGATAAATTTTTAAAACAACAGGGTCTTCTCTGTATGTGAAATGAGTGCTTGCGTCTCGAATCGCTTCGTCGATTCCCACCCTCACATGATATTCCTGGGGGATTCGTTGTGCTGGAGTGTAGCACTCCACAGTGCTCACTGATATGCTGGAAGGACAGCAAAACGCTTGCTTGTCAGCATTATAAAACATGTACTCAGCTTAAAACACTGTCCGTTAGTGAGCCCCAACCCTGCTAAGGATCCCCTTGTGAAAAAATGTCATTGATTCCCACTCTGGATGATCAGATTGCAACAAATAAGCATGGTAGAAGCAGCAACACCACTTCTTAGGCTCAAGATTCCTCTTAATTTGGTAGACTTGCACCTTGCCTGCTGGAAGGTGTTTCCCCAGTGCTGGTGACAGCTGCGTCAGCCCCTGCACACTGCAAAGGCAGCTTCCAGCCTGGAAAATGACAGCATGGTCCAAGTTTAAGCAGAATGACTTGATTTGCTGTAAACAAGGGATAACATCTTTATCTTTCAAACCCACAGGATTTCCCCTGTGTTAAAAACCCCAAGAAGAGGTGCTGGTGGAGGATATACCAGCATGTCAGAGATGTCCTGCCCTGGGGGCACCTGCTGACTCCAGGAGCTGCTGAGGGTCAGGCAAAGGGCAAGGAGGAGGGAGAAGAAGGTGAAAATTTTGGAAGAGCTGGCTGGATTCAGCACAGCAGCAAGGTCTCTGGGTTATTAACCTTTCCCCTGCTCCCTCATGATTGGCTCTGGAAGTGCTCCTCCCACACTGAGCTCAGTGGGTGAGTGGGCAGTGGAGGGGTGAAGGATCCTGAAGCTTGAAGTACATGAAGAGTGGCTGAAGTGAGCAGGGCACATCAGAGGCAAAGGTAACAACTGATTGGAGAAGAAAATGCAACTCTACCAGCTGGTTTCCGTAATTTGGGCTCAACCACATCCAGGAGTCCTCCAAGTGAGGCCATTCTCAAAGGATGTGAGAGATTGTCTCCAAATTAGACAAAAGGAGCATTTACTGCCACTGCTGAAGCTTTCCAGGAATGTGGAGTTCACTATGTTCTGTTGGGGTTACTGATTTGTTCATATGTATCTAGAAGCTTTTTACCATCTTTTAAAGGAAAAAATAAACCCTAGATCTAGCTGCCCTCAGAACTTGGGAAAGCTGCCAGTTTAAGTAGAGGAATACCTACCCTGAGATAGTGGCTAAGACGTCTGGAGACTTCACAGGTCTAAGAAAGAGGGGTGCTGGGCATGCTTACTGGATAAGCCCCAACTAGGGCTTGATACTTAGAGATCCATCTGACCAAAGCAGATGTCTGCCTTTTTGCTGGCTGTCACCTCACCCGCACAGTAGGTATCTCAAATGGATCAGATTAATAATTCCCAAAAAGTTTATATTTTTGTCCATTAGTTGACCAGCTGAGATGATGACATCAATAAATGCCACTCTAAACTATTAAGTACCCACTGAACAGAAGTGCTGAAGATCTTGGGAGTGATTAAATATCAGACTTGAATAACTAAATCCCTTTCTTCATTTAGTCTGCCTTAGCTGATTTGATCAAGAGCACAAAATAAATTATTTAGCAGCAAAGAATAAAATTCAGGTCTCCTGACTTTGAGTCTGACATTAACTAATCGGCTATTGCTTCCCTATGTTCTTCACAAGTGTGATGTTTCACCACTATGACTTCCCATAATCAATAATTAGGAGAGACTCAAAATTTAGAGGAGTTGATGGACATCCTGTTCCTGGCACACAGTGGTCTAGATTCTGCTCTTAGCTGCAGCGGTAACAGTTCTGGAGCCACTCTGCTGTATGTGAAAACAGGACCATGTGCGATTTGTGCCATGGTAGAATGGCTACCAAATTCAGAACACTTGTCTGGCCACAGCAGAGAATCTGCGCTTGGTATTTAGCATTTATATCCAGCTGGGATTGAAGGCATGTCCACTCAGAGCATGTCAAAGATTCTTGACTGAACTCCTACTGGAACCAGTACAAAGCCACAGGAAATTCTGGCTTAATCCTCAAAACAATTTTCTATATATCAAGAAAAGTCCCAAACTGATGCCGCCTCTGGTTTGGAGACTGTTCACTGACAGTAGCGCAGAAATTGCTGCTCCTCTGCTTGGGATACACATTCCCACACTGCTCAGGTTTCCACTGAACAAACCAGTAGGAAATGGTAACCTGCACCCACTGGATGCTCGCTGGGAGCCGCTGGATGAACAGCAGCTCTTGCTAATACAGGAGAGGGCTGAGTGTTTGGGAGTCGGGGTGGCAAAAATGATAGGAAATGGGGAGTTTCTGGTCCATTAGAAGCTGATTTGCTACTTCTCTATGCAACCTTTTAATGAGGTTAATGAAGGCTTTACAGAAAAAACAAGTCTTCTAGGGAACCATAGTCCCTTCTAGGAACCTTTCAGACATCCTAAATTGAGGATGTAATCCATAACTGAACGCTTATTGCTGTATCAACTCTCTGATATGTAGCACAAGGAGAGCAACTCATGTTTGCATTTTTTCTTACTCCAAGACATTTTAATGAAGCTATCTCAATATTAAAGGCATCATATTTTAGTGAGTACATTACCTTTTCAAGGTGCATGGTTTCTCACCAATGAAAATCCTTCTGGATTTTCCACTGTTTAGGTATTTTCCAGATACAGTTAGCAATGTTCCTCCAGATTTGGGGCCATAGGTGGGAGAGATACTTGTTATTACAGGATTCTGGGTGGGGGCATAAAAATAAGAACAGTGGATTGTTAAATTCTTTTCAGAATGTGAAGAGGAAGAATCTTAAAACATTTGTTAGTATTTCCACAAAGTAATAATAAAGCAAACAGGAATATAGAATTACCATTCTAGATGGGACTCAAGAGGAATCTCCTTCTAGTTAATATTGAAGCTAATTTTGACAGTAAAATTTTAATCATAGTGCTTACCACGTACGAAAATGTATTGAATAGTGTTTTGCCATGTCCAACAGAAATACTACTGGATATATTAAAACTTGGGTTTTTTGCAGCAGGAACTGTGCATTCCAGCCTTTGGAAAACAAGAAAAAAAGATGGGATTACTTTTTTTTTTCTGGATTGATTTTTTTGTATTAAAATAGAACCCCCTCAAATTTGTAATAATGGAGGATCCACACTATACAAATTATCCATCTATGTGTGTCAGGAACATTTCAGAAATAACAGGTAAAAGAACTGTGAACATCTTCTTTAATACTAAATACAAGCGCTGTGGTGTTTATGCTTCACTAGAGCAAATCATTTTAGGATATCAAATACATTTCAGAAAAAAAGGAGCATGCTAGAGAAAACAAATACTTCCCATTCAATGGCTGAGTTGGTTTTTGGAATTTTCCTTCAGTGCCAAATTTTGGCAGACAACAGGATTAGAAAAACCCCATCATATACACAAGCTTCTTGTATACTTCTAAATGTTACCAAAAATTAAACTTAAGCTTTTGTGGCAGCATGTGTCAATGTATTACATTACATTTACACAGTCCCATATATGAGCTAGTCTCCTTTGTTTGTATTAAGACTGTTCAGAATAGCAGTTAGGAGAGAGTGCTCAATACTGTAGAAAGGAGTCTGCAGCACAATACTTCTGAAGGGTGATCTTTTTGCAGTTATATATATGAATAGGGAAGCCGTGACATGATTTGCACACTGCTTTGATAGTAGATAGTCACATGCTTTGAATTGAGAGATGATATTCATTGAACTTCCTGTTTCTTCAAGATAACAACTGGAATAACCTTTGTCTTAAACTTCAGCCATTACCCCACTGTCTCAAGTACTTTTTTCTGAGGAGGAGGAGGAGAGGCGCAGCTGAGGGTCATAAGCCTCTGGATGACGAAACACCTGCATCTTCTCACATTTCTCTCCAGCAGCTCCACAGAGGAGGAAGATGGAAGTGACATAACTGAGCCCAGCAGGATCCTGCCAAATGAACCTGCCCCCTTGCAAACCTTTGAATAGCTTTGCTCTTGCCAGCTCCCACAGATGCTGAACAGCATTTTGCAGACAAACCAGAAAAAGCTGCTGCAGTAGCTATTGGCATTAACTAGATTTATTTGATCTCCATTTTGAGCACTTTTTTCTTGAGGAGCTTATCAAACCAAG
This sequence comes from Eurystomus gularis, assembly GCA_013400335.1. NCBI lineage: Eukaryota > Metazoa > Chordata > Aves > Coraciiformes > Coraciidae > Eurystomus > Eurystomus gularis. The sequence continues at coordinate 40,938 of VZZY01017785.1, forward strand.
GGATTGTTTCCTGTTTGAAATTTCAGAATCGGAGATGACACTTATAGAACTGAATGTTTATATCATAAAAAAACCCCATACCACTTAAAGAATAAAAGGAATTTAGTATTTTAGGTTTCTTACTTGTTTTTGTTGCTAGATCTTGCTTCCAGAGCACAAATTTGTCCTCCGATATGGACTACTGTATTTTTTAATTCAAATCTATTATTTTTGCTGAATCCAAAGTCCCATCCACACAGTGTGAGTTTTGTCCCACCTTCTAAGGGAGCACTGCTTGGGAGAATCTGTTAAAAAATATTGTGATAGTTACATCAGGTTTTCTTGAACTTCAAATGGAGTCAAAGAATGTGCAAAGGAATAATTTTAGAAAGCATTTCTTCTGGTAGACTATGTCCTACCATTCATCTTAATTGTTCCTCACCTTTCATTTGTCACATTATGAGCTTTCTCTGGCAGTAGCAATAAATAACAAAACCTATACTAGAAAGCTTTGAAGGATAGTGTTTAGGGGCACTGAACAAGCTGTGCATTGTAATAGTCTTTTAAATCCTACCGTTCTTGTCTTTCACATCTTATTTCTGGCATGTTAAACATATAATGTACTTATTTTGTAAGAAGCTGAATGCTGAACACAAAAGAGCCCCAAAACGACCATTTTTTGTCAGCCTGATGAAAGTCAAGTTCAGAGTGAAGTAGCTTCAAAGACACCATAATCCAATATTGCGTTGGCTGTGATAAAGTTAACGTGACTTCTGCTATTCTTTCCTTAAATCTTTTACATTTAGTCACCTCCAGTTCCGAGTTAAAAATAAACTACCCCTCAGAAACACAGAGACAATCTACAAAGGAAATGCTTTTTTTTCTGTATATTGTAAATTGTCCTGTAAAATATAACAATGGTGGGAAAAATGTAGGAACACTATGGAAGTCTTAAAAAACTCAGTAATGTACTGGTCAGTACTACCAGTAAAAAAAAAATTAAAAAGACATTGGTTCAGGGTTTATGAGGACTTTTAACAATACTGCGTAATTTTGCAAACTTACCAGTACCACTGGACAAACAACAGAGAATGAAAGAGTGAATTTCTACTTGTGGTTATAGTGCCTAAATGTCTTAGACTTAATGCTTTAGTGATAGTAATTTTGCCCCTAAAATGCAATACAGCTGTGTCTTTCAAAGGGCCTGGCTTAATTTTCAAGCTGAAAGGAAAGTGTTTGAGAGATACTTGGCTATTATTTCATCTGGAAATCCAGTAAGACGGCACATTTCTTTTCACCTCTCTTGTAGCTATACTTCAAGACTCTCACAAATGAACTATTGCAGATAGGAAGGCAGCTGAAGAATACTTCAAAAGAATTATACCATATATTCTATATGGGGAAGTTTACTGCCCTCATTAGAAACCAGACAAAGAGTCTGATCTAAAATGCACTAAAGCCAGTAGGAATCTTTTCTATTTTAATGAGCTTTGAATCATCTCTCAGTGAGGAAAGGGGGGAACGTATGCAAGAAGAGTACTTTTGCACAAATCCCATAAAAAAGGAGTGATGCTCGCACAGCCCCCAACACACAACAGTGCAGCTACAGTGCGGAGCAGTACTGTACCCTGTGGAGTCTGTGTTGTTCCCAAGTTTAACTTTCCCTTATTTCTTTGGGTTTTTTTCTTCAAAATCTGGATTGACTTCAGATCCTAGTGTTCCAATCTTCTTAATATCTCAGCATACTATTTTTGGAGTAACAAAACCCTACCAGAAACTGAAATTGCTCTGTGGGGGTACAGGATGTCTCGATGTTTTGTACAATAATGCATTGACGTGTAGCATTTGAAGAGTTTGAAATGTAATCCATAAGTTAGCAAAAAGAGGACATTAAAATCAGGCTTCACAAAGCCATACAGAATAAAAACTGAAGGCACTTAACTAGTTTTGAGTGATCTTATCTGCTGAAAGGGACTTGTGATAGCAGCCCATGTGCCTTAATTGAGGGAAAGTAAAAGTATTTACTACATTCTGCCAGTAAATTTAGGAGGCAAGACCTCTAGCTGGATAGCAAAAAATAAACCAAATCTTAAACTTTTTTATTTAGGTTCTGCAGAAATAACCGCAGTGTTTTAGTGAATGGCTTTATTTTTGTTCCATGCACGATGAAACCTCTGAAAAGTCAAATGTGGTTTCCCAGACTTGTTCTTGGGAGGGTCAACAGGAATGAACAGTGAACCTCCTGGACTTTGAACGGAGGTATACGTAGGCATCTTCTGTGTTTACATCGTGCAGGTAGTAACAGAAAGTAAGCAAAGCCCAAATCAGTTATAAATGCTATGATATTCAGGATTCAAAAGTTCTGTATAGCAAGGCAACTCCACTGATAACGTGCAGTTACCTTCTGCAAGACTTGCCATTCTGCTTGTCCCTGCTGCTCTCTGCACTTTGAGTCAAGGGAGAAAAAGTTAACTTTTCTTATTCCTTTTGGAAAAATTTGAAGCAGTGTGCTTCCCTTTTGTTTATGTTGACAGCCATTATGCTAATATCCACTGACATACTCTATAAATTCTTGGAACAAAGTATCTATTTATTGAAGTTTCAACAGCCCATTCATTTTAATTAAGAGGCAACAACACGTACAGGCCACGTGAAATTTCCAGCAAAACTTCCAGCCTAAACAGGCAGCAGAAGGCCTGATGATGTTCTTGATACATCTGAAACAAAAGCCAGCTAAAATGACTCACTTTAAAAACAACAACAAACCATATCAGATTTTTAACCACAACAAAGAATCCAAAAGGAGAGCGATTTATTTCTTCTTTTATGCCATTCACCTTTCAGCAGGACCTGAATGCCGCACACAGGTGCCTGCAATTTGTTCCAGCACCAAGGGATTTCTGAGGAGGCTTCCTCAAGCTCCCTGGCTTTCCTATAGCACTGCTTGTCCGGGCTGACAAAACACACCTAGATCTTGGCAGAGGTGGTGGATGGGAGTGGGGTGGGAGCTGGGCTGTGGTGGGGACATGTCCCGGTGCCAGCCTTGTCTGTAGCAGGGTGGATGCCCAGGCAGAGTTGGAACTCTGCGATCCCCACAGGGCTGAGCGGTGGGGTTGCTCCCCGCCACCCACAGCTCCAAGGAACAGTGCTTGAAGCAGGGCAGAGAGACAAAGGATCTGCAGCTCCATGGGAAAACTCTAGTTTTCTTCTTGGAAAATCTCACGTTTTTTCCATTGCGCACGGCTCTGTGTAATAACCTGGGAAAACTTTGTTGAAGACTTTGCTAAGATCCATTGGACCAGACGCTCAGAGAAGCTCTGTGTTCCCCTCAGGTTAAAGAGATCATATGACATACCTCAAGCAATCTGTCCCTCTAAAAGTGCAAAATATTGGGGGGTGGGTGGACTGAATTTCAGATACTATGCAAATCAGGTCATCCTCTGTTTGTTAGGAACAAAACAAGCTTGTTTCTCATATTTTATGCATATGAGTTTAAAGACAGATCAGAAGATGATGAATAATCTGTTTTATATTTTTTTCAGTAATAATGTTAAAAGTCATGGTCCAGTAGAGCATGAAATCTGTCTTAACAGCTAGCAATCCAAAGGGATTTAAGTACTCAGCTGCATTTTCTTCCTGACAAGCCTTCTAGAAGCAACTTCTACCAATGTGGGCATGCTGTAATTCGAGATTCACTTTAAGATCCATCAGTGCCACAGATCCATATTCATTACAGGGGTAGACAGGGCTTGTGCTGAGCAGGCAGAGCTGAGCCACAGGGGGAGCAGGGGCACCTGGCCAACCCCACGTCTGCTCCTACCACCTCACATCCAAGGCATGCTCCCCTGGACGAGTCCTGCCAGTGACTTCACAGGGACTGCAGAGGTGGCCTTGGAGACGCACCTCGTGGTCTAAGCATCTCTGCACAGGCTCCAGGTGCTTGATTCTCAAAACTGCTGAGTGCACACATTCATAACTGAAATTAAAGAGGGCTATATGAGCTCAGCACCTCCAAAATCTGAAATTAAGTGGTTCAGAGCCTTAAAAATATTTTTGGAGGCATGGCCATATACAGCCACTACTGTAAAGTTTTGCCAAGAAAAAAACATTAAGGGATGCTACTTGTGCTTGAGCTCTAGGAAAGGCAAAACAAGCTGTGCAGGATAGGTGAGTGGCTTGGGCCTGCAGATGTATCTAAAAATGTATCAGACTAATTCTCAGCATATCCCTTTGAATTGTTGATTCATAATCTCATACAATCTAAGGCCAGAAAGGACTATTTGATCATCTAATATAGACTTTTTGAAATAGACGTGTTTTTGTATAAAGGGAAAGTAAACTATTCACATTCTGTGTTAGCAATTTTTTGACATCTCCTTTGCCCAAAGGTAAATGGCAATAGAAGGCAAGGCAAACACACACACACACACCCCCATTCCCATCCTTTTTTTTTTCCATCCATTTTCTGGGGAGGATTCCCATAATGCTTCATTGTTTCTTCATTGAATTTTGCCTGTATTAGTCCTAAATATTTTAACTGAAAGGTGAACATGGAAAGGAAAAAAACCACCCTGTAAACGTGTTTCTAGATTTGTGTCTAGATTATTAGCAGTTTTGCCTGTCTACTCTTTAAAAAGTTGTTGTACGTGAAATCATCTGCCTGGTTGAAATGGTTTGGGTTGGAAGGGAACTTAAAGATCACCTAGTCCCACCCCCTTGCCATGGGCAGGGACATCTTCCACTAGATCAGGTTGCTCAAAGCCCCATCCAACCCGGCCTTGAACACTTCTGGGGAGGGGGCATACATTAAATATATTCATTATTTAAAAAAAACTTTTATCTCCCTTTGTCTCTAAAAGTTTGGCACGTCAAATTTTCATCTCCATTTATAAGCTGTATGTCCATAAAGGAAAATGTCTTTTTAACTACATGGTGTAGTTTAAATGCACTAGCAAAAGTAAATGGGTGTAAGTGCTACCAGAAAGTTTTATGCCTGTCCTTTTCTCAGTTTTCTAGACTCTTGACAGCCCTATAATCTTCCACCTTCGCAGCTCTGTCACAGGATGATTTGGTTACATGTACAGCCAGCCAGTACGAATCCTGCGTTAACCATAGCTAAATTAAAACAGGAACACGCACTGCAGCTCTCTGCTCATCTGTGTGGTTTCATCCTCGCACACCCTTGATGGGCTTTGTCTGGCTGGTAGCAGCCTCTGGCTGTCCCCTGTCCCAGGGAGGGCTGCAGCTACAGGCTCATCCCCCTGCGTGGTGAGTGGACCCATGGGAACAAGGAGCCAGGGAGGGACATTAGGAAGAAACCATCGCCCCCAGGGTGGTGTTTTGGTTTATAGCTCTGTTGAAGAGCTTAGGTGGGGGAGCGAGGGACTTTTCCCCACAGGGAAACACCATCCTTTCCTCCATTGCTGGAGCAAGCATGGGGATGGATGAGAAGCAGGGACCAGAGACCTCCCGCGTTGGGTCAGGCTGTGGCAACTGTGAGTGAGAAGTGCTTTCCTCCACCTCCTCACTTTGAGAGGGTTCTGAGAGGAAGGGTGCTCCTTTTTGTGACTGGCCTTTCCCATCAGACCTCTGCCAGGCTGGCTCAGGCCCATGTTGTTTCCTCACCAACAGTGCTTTGCAGGACCAACGCTCTCCCACAGCAAGCTAGGACGATCAGATAGACCTGTCCACTGTGAGTGCCTAATCCTGCAGCATTCAGGGAGACTATGTGCATCCAGCCAGAGGCTTTATGGACACTGAAGCTGATGAGACATCGAGGAGAGCAGACACTTCATTTGTCATAACTGCATAAAAATAAACAGAAGTAGTCTGCAGAGAGCAGACCGTGTCCTTCCCTCAGAGATAAATAGGAGAAATCCATCATTTTACCTCATAAACTCTAGGCAAGCAGGTCTCCTGGGTCCAGGTGCCGCCAGGACACTCGGGCGACCTGAGGCACTGCTGGCTGCACCAGCCACACTGCATGAAGGCAGGTGCCAGCAGGCACTGGCTGCAGGACCTGAAGTGATGGCAGCCCGGCCCCTTCAGCGGGATCCTCGTTATCTGTCGAGGGAAAGACATGGTGCACAGATCCTTTTAATACATACACTAAGTGGCAAGGAGAGTCTCTATTTATGCAATGCGCTGCGGCACTACTCAGGTTTCAGATGTGCAAGCCGCGGTTCGACTTCTCTTTAGCTCAGTAATTATAGGATCTTATAAGTAATTTAACTGACATGATTTTAAATTCACTTGGGAGAAACCCTAAAGGCATCTTAATGTTATATACAGTTAGTACTAGCATCTGGTGTTTACAGCAAGATAGCATTTTTTGCTGATGGAAAAAGAAAACAGCAGTGTGCTCCTCCCAGTTCTGCACTAGTTCTTGGAAAAAACAGTGTATCTCGGTATGTCTTAGTTCATATGTTTGTAAAACTAGGCATGATGGCTTTTTCAACTTTGGCAAGGCTGTATGAATAGCTGTGACACACTTACAGCATGTGACAGCCCAAGTACTTGTTTTTTAAAACCTATCATCAAAAACCTATACTATACCTAAGATATGAACTAAAACTTGTATTATTTAAAATATCAGAATAGTTATGGTAATAGTCACTTTAAATACATAAGAATTATTTTTAGTCAAAATATTAACATTACTCTATCATTACATTACTATATAATAATTCTTTACACTTCAGTACCTTCCTTAAACTTATTTTGGACATTTTCTTGAAGATTACTCTTATAAATATCTCATACATTTCTAGTAAATGATTAACGACCATCTTTAAAAATGGCTGATGTATTTCAGTAAATTCTTATAGAACTCAACGGGTCAAATTATTGCTTACGATTATGGTTTAGGATTATCTGTGATATTATCTGCTGATGTTTTAAACCTATTCCACAATGCATATCTACTTATGACAATAGCATATTTATGACAGCTCTTCATCTTTTTTTAACCCTTCATAGACTGCATGCTAAAGTAATTTTCAAACCTTACTGCAAACACTGGCTCCCCATTTTAAACACACCCATGTAACTCTTGCACACACACCCCTCCTTAAAAAGTTATAATGTTATGACACAAATGAACAAAAGCCAGGAAACTGTGAGCACCATTCTTTTTCTAAGCCATTGTGTGTTTTTTCTTTGCAAGCACTTGAATTAAGGACAGGGTTTCAGCCTTAATATTTGCATTTCCTGGCCTTTGTTGGTTTATATCATAGCTCTTACATTATTTAAGCATTTCTCAATATTAGGCTGTTGGTTTCTTTAGTAGGGGAAAAAAAATATCATGGAGGAAACTTGCCCCTTCAGTGTTCCCAAGGGAATGGCAAGGCTGGAAGGATGCAGAGCATAAAGCAGCAGTGTGAATAGTTGCTCTTGCTGAAAGTTGCTGCTGTGAAGGCAGGTTTACACAGTGCACAGAAGGATTAGATTATGAACCACTCACCTTTTTCCCGGTCACTACCAGGGTATAGCCATCATCTGCTAACGAATTCTCGACAACAACTTGGGGAGAGACAGGGTGGGAGTCAAGCTGAAAGCTGACATGTGGAGCCGTGGGTTCTGAACGGGAAACCACTATCTAAGAAAGAAAGAAATTGGGAAAATCAGCAGCCAATGTGTGACACAAATGCATGCTGCTCAGCGGTCTCACATTCCTACCACTTCTCTGCTTGCATTAATTACTTTGCATTACATTGCATAATATTTTGCATAATGTGTCATCATGATCTGATTAAAGTGCTATAAAATCTACTTTATTTAACACAGCAAAATCATGGCTGTTAGAGGATCCTCAGAATACAGTGTATTTATTAAAATATGAAGGAGTCATTGCATGTTTTCTAGTCCTTTAATTTAGTCAGGTATCTAGAAATCAACCATAAAAAAATGAAAACGGGTTGTTTATTCAGCCCTTTACATTTAAGAAAGAATAATTTTATCTACAATGTATATTTAAAAGAACCTTGAAGCTTCAGGTCTTTAAAAGTCAAAGACATGTCCATTTATTCTGGTCCTTCAGTTTGAAAAGTGAACTTTACCCTGTGTCAACAGTATGTGGTCTTGATGCACGTGAGGCTGTTACAGTGCAAAGCTATGGCAGGCGCAGGTCATTGTTGTGAGCAGCACTACAGAGCCACAAGTACACGAAGCTCGACTCCCAGAGCTGGCAAGGTGGTTATTGGTGCAGACAAGCCCCTTGCAAGACATGCCTGGCCACCTTGGGGTCTGCCTCCTGCTGATTTCTGCAGGAGCTCAGTGTCCAGGACAGAGCGCTCAAAGCACTTCCTAAATGACAGAGAGAGATGGAGGTTTCCTTGGAAGATGCTCCAAAACAGGAGCCTAATTTAGTTGTCCTGAAGCCCCTTTACAGGAGCCCTCTCTCTCTCTGTCTTGATTTTAGGAGATCTTAGGGAGATTAGTCACACCAGTATGAAATTCCCCCACTAGTCATCTCTCTGCATCTTGAGTTACCTAAATACTGCTGAGAATTTGGGCCTATTCCTGCAAACACACGCTTAACTTTACTACTGTAACTTTGTTGACTTTAATGGTATGAGTCATGGCTGTTAAGCAGAGGCATAAAGCATCTGCAGATTGGGGTGGATATTCGATAGCGAGATTTTATAGGCTTGAGCCTACAGTCCAGAGGGATGTGCGCCCAAATGCGATAGCATCAGGCAACAAAGGCAGAGGATTGTTTACTTGAGGGAAGATCATGTTCATGTTTCAAAAGCTGCATCACGTGTAGTTTACTTAAGGAATTTAGATAATGAACATTTGCTGAGAAGCTGAGATTCAATGGAGTTCATTATTTTAAAAGACTGAAGCCATTCTGGAAATAACTTGTATGTCAAATGTTTAATTTTTTACTGTAATGAAGCTTTTCTTCTGACTCCGAAAGCAGCATCAGAACAGCTAGGACATTGACTTACACAGTTTCACTGGCTTTTCACACTGCCAAGGCCTTTCAGCAAGATGGCTGACTCCAAAACTAGACTTAGAGATGCTGTAATTACAGCTGATATTTTGTTGTAATTCAAGACTTAAACAAAATATATGAGCAGTTTCTTCATTGGGGTAAGTGCTTCACATCCCAGAGCCATCTACAGTTTGGGGTTACAAGAGGCTTTTTTTCCTCTAAAATCAAACTGGCTTTGTTAAAGACTTTGCTATGGGTTTGTTTCACAGTACAGAAAGTGAAGCTTTTAGAAATCAATACGGTCTGATCATTTTTGGTGACACAGAAGTACAGTCTCTGACTCAGTGTATTAAGGCATGAGCTCTGTTTTTATATTCAGGACAATGAAAAATAGAATAGGCTGCAAAGCTGCATGAAAAAGCTTGATTAATGTTGGCATTATGGAGAGAGGTAGCACCACAGCTGCAAATACCTTTTTAGTTGATCATTAGCCATGTCTCATCTCGAATACCCACTGCTATAAAATGCTAAGAATTCTTCTCTATCATTAATCCAGGCATCCTCTTATTGCCAAGCATTCTTTCTGATTGAGCCACAGTGTTAACCCTTTAAACACATCTGCATTACAGCCTCAGAGCAATAAATGAAAATTTGGATCCCATCTCTACAATCTTGGAAAAATTATTCGGTACTTTAAACACTAAACGACCTTTTATTTTACTGAGGCTGATAGCCAAATCACCTGCTTAAAGCCCGAGTGGATAGACTTTGACCTCATGACATGCAGGGAGCTCAAGTTACACTTCCTAACTCATTTGGGCCTGTGGAATAAAAGTTTGGAGTTTGCTTAGTACTAATCTATCAGCCCATGCTGCTGTTGTAACAGATACTAGATGCAAAAATGCTCTTTTTGGTCTATATAACTGTGTGGTTTTTGCATGCATCAGCCCAGTCCTTGAAATCCTATCTTACCCTTATCCAACATAATCCTGAAGAAAATGGCAATTTGAAGAGAGCTTCTATAGCAGGAAGAAGAGGCTACTTAGGACTCCAGTGTCGTTCTCAGAAACCTCTGATTTTTATTGCTTGGGACTGGGCTGGTATGCACACAGTGTGGCTTTAATCTACCGTGGACACAGCACCATACAGGGGCTACTTCTACCATTGAAATAGTTCACTACTGCAGAAGGATTTCTTTTTACAAAGACTATAGAGTGCTGATTTGGGGCTTTTTTGGGGGGTGGGGGGTGGGGGGTGGTTTTTTTTACATTTTAATAATTAATTTAATAACCAACCATTTTTCCAGAACGTAAGAGAAACAAAATTATATCTATGTGCCTGCACTCAAGCAGTTAGGAGAGAGGGACAATCTTGCACAGATAAAAAACTGACTAAAAGAGAACAAACAGATGTTAGTAGTCAATGGTCAGTCCTAGCAATAATGAGAAGTCACCAGAGATGTTCTTCAGGGTGTCTGTGCTGGGATCCATTTTGTTCAACACACCAATAAATGGGTTGAAAAAGTGGTTGGGCAGATCAGTGACAAAGTTTTCTGATGATCTGAAGGTATTCAAGGTGATAATGATGAGGACAGACTATGAAGGATGGCAGAAGGACTTCACAAGACAGCATGTCAAGGCTACAAAATGGCAGGTGAAATACAACAAAGAAGATTAATTTAAAGCATTATATGATAGATAGTTCCATGAAAACATCATGTCACTGCTCAGCAGCAGTCAAAAAAACCCAAACAAACCCAAACAAATAAAAACTTAGGAATTATTAGAAAAGGATTAGAGAACGAATCAGAAAGCATCCTGATGTCATACAAATTCATGGCTTGCCCAAACCCTGAACTCTTTGTGCAGTTCTGGTTACCTTATGACAAAAAGGGTATGTTCAAATGGGAAAAGGTTGAGAGAAGGTAAAAAAGATAATCAAAAGCCTGTAATGAACAACTGAGTAGAATACGTGTGGAAACACTATGAAAAAGGCATACAGAACCATGAGTGGGTAGAGACGGATCATCTACTCTCTTCTAATAAAAGTACTAAACAGCATCAAAAGACAGAAGTGAGAGCTGGGTTCAAAGCAAACAAAATAATAAGACTTCCTAGCAATATGTGATGACCTAGGGACTCCTTGCCGAAAACAAGAGGAATACACATTCAAAGGGAAACTCCACATGTAGATGGAAAGAGCTAAACAGACAAAACTCAATAGCTCAGGAAATCCCCAGAATGGAAAATAGTTGGAAGCTTGAAGCAGAAGGTATTATGTATGTTGCCTGGGTCTCTAGGCATCCACTTGTCACCACTGCTGGAGACAGAGCACTGAACTAGATGGACCCTTCGTTTAAACCCATGTGCTCTTCTGATGTTCTTACAAATAACACTTCCAAGAATCACACTCACTGTCAGTAACTACAACCCCAGATATCCTTCTCAAAGCAAACATAGTATTTATGTCCTTCTATTTAACTAAAAAACAAACAAGTATGTGGTTTTTCAGCCTAGCTCAAAGTACTTCCATGATGATATTAGCCAACAGTTAATTAATGAATATATTAATTAATATATCCTTTATAGTGGAAGTCAGTGATCACTTAGGTCCTTGGACATGAAAATAATACATTTAAATATTCTTTCTTTGCCATCAGCTAGTATTAATGTTAAGTAAGAAGACCTGACTCTAGGTTCATTTATGCATAATATGGCAAATTAGGACTGTAATAACTTAAATTAAAAAACAGCATGCAACAGCTTCTTTTAAAAATCATTTTGATGCTCAGTTCTGCTAGTCAGCAGGATTGAATTACAAATGTTACTGTCTACATGTTGAAATATCTTCTGCAAAAATGAGAGGCCTTCTAAAAGCAATCCCATCTAAGTATCATATTGTTATTTTTTCCCTAGATGTCTGGCAGGTGTAGGCCATTACCCAGCAGAGATAGGCTGAGGGTTAACTTTATTGTGTAATGCCTCAAATGCCCTGGGATATGCAGCGTAGCCTTGCAAAGGGCACATATGTAGGTCTCTAAATGCTGTATATCATTCTAATCCATGGAGAGTATAATGGATCTCCTCTGAAGAGTATAAGCTTTTCTACTCAAACTGAATATTAAAACATGTGTGCTCTCAAAACGGTTATTTGGCACCAGGAGTTAATTTTTATTTGACTATACGGATTTTGCATTATGCAAGATTTAAATTTTTTTCTGGGAGCATCAAGATATATCTTTTATCACAGAAAGAACTGCTATTAAAAAACTGCTAAAAGTTGAGCTTTAGATATGAAAATGTTACTTATCAAGAGTTTGCCAGTTTTCTGTTGGTTTAAAAATGATAAAGTGGGAAGGATTGCAACTACTCACATTCCTACAAATGCACGTGTGCAGAGTTTGCATTTAGCCTTAAATGGGTCAGACTGCCAGTATTGAAAAGCCAGGTGAACTGCTGGACCACAGAGGCAGGACAGCAGCAGGCACTGAGAATAACCCTTGCAATGCCTCCATGGGCATCCCATCACTTTTTCCTCTTTATGGCTCTGTAAGGTTTGAGGTCCATGCTCATGTATTTCTTGATCTCCACACACTTGCTTCTAATCTGGCTTGCCACTTGCACTGGTGGGTTTTGTTCTGACTCATTTGTCTAGTGGGACAGGAACTACATCAAAAGAACTTTGATCAGTTCAAAGGTGTAAATGTCCTCTGGTACGTTACAGTATAAACTAGATTTGAATGGCCATGCTGAAAGATGCAGAGCTCTGTACTTGTTTGCTGTGCGTCAACTAATTTTGTTGATAGGCACCATGGCTTTGAGTCTTGACTCCTGGAGTGGTGAGGCTTTGCCACTTTGCTGTTTGCAAGAGGAGAGCGATGCTAAGGCTTGACTCTCTTCTTTCTGAATTCTGGGACATATTTTTCCAAGCTTTGACTGCAGTTACAAATAAAAAACAGATGTGATTATTTTTGTCTATACTAATTTCTGTAGCATGCATTATGTTCCCTGGCATGTAATCCATGAAAACAGCTATGACACATGTTAATTTCTCTGTTTTCAGGGAAATGGGATGTGTGTTGAAGTTTCATGGTGGTGGTTGTTTATAATCATAAGTATTCCTGGGATGTGAGTGTGACTGTCAAGTGTTCTGTCTACTTGGATGTGAAAGCCAACAGGTTCGTGCTCAGCGTGTGAAAATTTCCCAAACCATTGATACGTGAGAGTCTTGCCCAGAATCAGGGGGACCAAATGAAACGAAAAGGCAGCAGGTTAAGGAAAGCCCAAAGGAAGCTCTTTGTCATTGCAAGCAGAATTAAATTTTGGAAGTCACTGTCACAGCGTACCATGGAGGACAAACCACAAATCATTTCAAAGAACAATAAGCAAAACTGAAGGAAAAGAAATACATGAAGGGCTATTACATGACAGATATGGGCACAATTTCTAGCTCAGAATCTCTGGGCCACTGAGTGCCAGAAGAAGGAAGATACTGGGAGAGGTATCATGATGTGCTTTTACTTGCCTCATAGTTCTCCCTTATCCATCTTAGCGCCTGCCAGAGATAGGAAACTGCTCCTTGAACCTTTATTCTAACCCATACATTCTTTCTTAGCTAAAAATCTCATTAAAAATAGTGGGATATTGGTTAAAAATTCTGGGATATAATGGCTCCCTAGAATAAGGCGTACTATTATTCTGTATTGTTTGGTTCCTAACAAGTGCAGAGAGGCCCTGAGGAGGGTGACTGGCCTGTTGTGTGACATGCTCTATTCCAACAAGGCCTATCTGTGCCATCATGCTTTGGTTCTCATGCCCTAAGCCATTTTTGTTCCAGAATCTGTTCAGACATGAGAGTGCGTGACCATGTTTTGCTAACACTTGGCTTCTCAGTTTGAGCTGGCTCATGTCCAGCTGGATTGGACAGGACTGCAGTCAGCACGTGGCTGACTGCATCTCAGGGTGTATGTATACCCATGGGAAGACCCTTTCTTTACCTCTAGAAGCAACGGGATGGATGTCCTACTGCCCATAAAGATGAGAGGGCACATGAGGGAGCTTGTCACTCCACATGCAGCCCAGTACTGCCCCACTGTGCACTAAGTTTCACTGGTATGGTGAGAAGGGTGAGATGGCCCTGCTGCCAAAATTGTATCTGAAGAGAATGGTTGCCTATAGTAGTTATAAAACATACAGTGATAACTTCTCTATCCCTCTCTTCCTCAAGAAGGTCAGCAACAAGCAGTGCATTTTCTTGGGCTTTACCTTGGTAAGGTCAGCTTCAAGCACAGGGAGGACATGCAGTATTCTGCTTCCAAATGTAGTGTTTTATGCTGAAAACCAGCCTCTGCATAAGCTAAGTGCATCAGTCTCCACTATTAAGGCCAGACCAAATATGAGCTTTTCAGAATAAATCTTGTAAAACTTTCCCATATCCCACTCTCCCCAGAGCTATCAGAAAGATTTCCCGTTCCTGAAGAACTTTGCTCTTTTCTTCATCACTCAAAAGTCACTCTCTGAAATAATACCAGACTCCAGGCAGAAAAAAACCCCAAGCAAATCACCTTGGAACTGAGCAAAAATAGAAGGCATTTTATCTTAATATATCATGGGTTTGTTGGTTTTTTTTTTTTGACAAACTCTAAGTTCCCAAAATACTGGCTGGTAATGAAAGTGTCTTTTTCAGCTGCAAGTTGCATTGTCAGCGTAGCTTCTTTAGCTTGAGCAGGGTAAGGCTGCTTTACACCAGCTGAAAATCTGATTCCTCCACTACAGCAGTGTGACTGGATGCTGTTTTCTAATCAAATAACCACTGTGAAATACCTGATTCATTTTGCACTCAACAGCTGTACTTTCAGCCTGTGTTCCCAGTCACACTTTGAAAACAAGCACAATAAGAAAGGCCGAAACAGCTGCAACTTCTCAACAGAAAAAAAAAGAGGGAGAAAAAATCTTGTTGTCAGGCTCCAGCTTAGGAAGGAAGTAAAACCATTTTTCTTTTCCGTCTCATGCATGTCAGCTGTCTTAGAAAAATTATTACTGCTCTGTTTTGTAACAGAAACTCCACAATATTTGGTAAACTACAAACTCTAATCTACTCATGGCCAAATACAGATTTAACATTTCTGATGCAGCCAAAACATGCTCAGTATGTCAATGGGCTGCAATTACTCTCCAGGAGAGCTTTGGAATTCACCTCCTGGCCCCAATTATCCTCCTTAAAAGAACTCATGAATCTTCTGTATTTGGACCATCCAGTTCGATTTTATTTTATTTTTACATTTTGTCTGAAAAAAACCCCCAACATTTAGTGAAGGAGGCTGCATTTCCTTTTCAGTATTAGTGCTTCCCAGAGCTGTTTAAGTGAAAAATTCCATTTAATCAAACTAAATGCATAAGCAGAAAACAACAGGTGACTGTTCCTTGGCTGGATAAAACAAACCTGCTTTTGCATTCTGAATTGCATTGGCTCCTCAGATGACTTTTTTGAAATAAGCAAAATACAGGCTATACCCCGAGTTGGGTCATTAGCACAGTTTTGATGGTTAATGCTATAAGCTTCAGTGGAATCACTTGTAAAGATAGGAACTATTCATTGGGATTGATATGTCTCTAAATGCTCAAAACCTCAGAATCAGGTAGCTACCATCTACAGAAGATAAAACTTTGTTCTCAGAAACTACAGGTTAAACCTTCTGTTGACTTTTGCAGCAATGCTGTGCTAGAGAAAAATGGAGGGAGATGGAAAGAGAGTCAGAGAGGATGGGGCAGTGGGAAGGCAGAAAGTGATGAGCATAAGAAATGCAAAAGGAGATGGAAAGATGGCAAAAAAAAGGGAAAGAAAGAAAAGAATCAAGTGGTTGGCGGCTGATCAAGTATAAGCAGCTATAGTGGGAGAATATGAGAAACATTTTCAAATAAATTTGTCTCAGTTTGAGCATTAGTAGCTTGCAGCTGCACATACTGGCTTCCACAGCATAGGCTTGGAGCTTCTATTCAATTTAGGTGACATGATCACTATGTTTTAAACATCATTTTTTTCCCCCCACAAAATGTTTTACAACAATTAAAGGAAACCCTAAATTAATACAGCAAAAATGTGAATGAAATGTTCATTACTTTCACCAAGCTGTTTCATATTTGGGCACTTCAGGGTGCAGTTGTCAGAGACAGAGGTACCGTATTACTATTTCTTTTAATCTCATGGATGACTGCTAGTGCTGAAATTAATATCACAAACTAAATTGTCTAAATATGGTAAGGTTTGGTATTTCAAAGAGGATACAAGATGAACTGGATTCACTGGAACGGCTGAGCTGATTTTCTAATTTTAGAAACTTATATATGAATATTTTTTTCTTTTGCTTTTAAATAGTTGGCATGAAAATATGTTCACAAGATATTAATATAATATAACCAGTTTTAAAACACGTTCCCTGGTAGGCAGAAATTTGCAACCAATTTTCTCTGAAAGCATACCTCTCTCTGAAGGGATATAGTCAGCTGAATAGCTACAAGTTACAAGGAGATTGCACAGTAAAATTCAGTATTTGCATGTACAAAGAGCTAAATATATGAGTGCAAAAGTGAGGGGCATATTAAGTGAAAAACTGAGAATACTTTGCAATATGTTCCAGTAGATTCGTGAATGAAACAGAAAAGAACATCATTACATTTCTTTGCTAAGAAATGTGGGGAAGTGTTTGGGAATATCTTTTTTTATAAATTAAGTCATTAGATTATCCTGATTTTTTTTTTAACCCATTTTACTTCAGTAATGGTCATTTAATAGCTCAGTTTTTAATGATCTCCATCTCATTGCCGTTAATAGCTGTATTTCCATAGAAACACTGAAAATTTGCTTTAGTGAGGCATTTGCTAATGAACATGTTTGAAATCACTTCCTAGATATCTATTAGTGAAAAAAAAAGGAAAAAAGATTTAATGTAAGTGAGTGAATATTAAATTCTGCAAAAAGCTATGTCTGCTGTATCCTACGGACCTAGTATTCCTTCCAAGAGTATTTAAAGACAAAACAGATATGAATCTTTTTATTTGGAGGTAGTGTCATTAAAGGTGGTCAATATGCTTATTCTCCTGCTGATTGTACCAAACCCCCAAAGAAAGAGCTTCTACTTATTACAGTATGAGCCCAATGCTGACTTCCCCCTGTAGCTCAAGCCGATCTCATTCAATAATGAGAATATTTCTGCTCATGGCAATGTGCAGTTTACACAATAGCCTTTCTTCTGATCTGTAACTGAACCTGGAATGAGAAACATATTCTGGAAATATTTTAATTGTTCCATGAGTTGGGCAAACATCTGAATGAAGTGTGTGGTGCAGGACTTGCATGAATAATTTAAAGAATGTTACAAATAAAAATAATGCCTCCTTGTGCTTTCCACCAAACCTCCCTAAAAGCTTTGTGACAGCCCAGAAGAAATGCTGAAAGACAGTAGTTGTTATATTAACTGTATTTTGTAGATAAGGAAATGGCTTCAGAAAGGTTAAACAAATTGCTCGTGTTCACTGTGTGAACCAGTATCTACATTTAAGAACTGTGCATAGGTTCCTCCTGCGGTCAGTGTGTAGCTCTTGGCATTTGCCTTCCCTGCGCTGAAGACAAAATGCTGCTTAAAGTCACCAAGGTCACCATGGGAGTTCAGGTAAAACTAGCAGAGTTGTCATTGAACTTTTTATTAAATTCTTGTCTTTTAGGGGGAAAGAGAAACATGATTTTCTCCAGTTTTTCATTTGTCCTTTGTGGTAAATCACTTTGACCTCCTTCTCTGTAGGAGCATTATGGATTTTGCATTATAGGGCAGGTTCTGTGTCCAGTCTGTGCAGAAGACAGATGGGGATGTATAGGATTCCCACTGTCCAGAACGGCTGCAGATACTGGGGACAATATGTAATCCTACTTACTGTGTGTAGTAAGGACAGAGAATGAGGTGAAGGGAGAGAGGAAAGGGAAGGCTTGCTTTTATGAAAAGTTATATATACCCAGATATTTGCTAATGGATGGTTATGGAAAATGGGAAAACTAGTAGGGCACAGCACCTGATGGCCTTCTCATCAAGTTTCAATTAATGATGTTTGGGGGACAACGCTACTAACTTTGATGACTCTCTGCAGCCTACAGAGAAAGAAGGGCCAAAGTCTGCCAATACTTCAGGAAGCCCACTAGAAGACAAATAATACTGTTACAATGAAAGGACGCAGGTCCTTGGGTACAAGAGGGATCCAGGCTGACATGCACATCCAGGCTGGACTCTGTGGCAACTGCAGAAGCCAAGCTCTCCAAGATGGTCATTCTGGATGACAGTGCTTGAAATAAGATGAGTGAATAAAGGGAGCCCTTCATGCTTTCCAAGTATTTTGTCTGCTGATGTTTGATTTTGACTGCCAAGTTTTAAAAAGTCTGTTGGCTCTATGGGTTAGATTTATTTTGTTAGTCACCTACAAAGAAGTCATGTAGTATAGTCTACCTGTCTAGATTAGTTATGTACTCAGTGGAGGGAAACAGACTTCTCAGGAGAGTGATTTACTGCTTATTATGGAAAACCTGTTTTAGGACAGGAAGAGTTGCTGTCCAAAGGAACAGAGACGGGAATGAGCAAGAGCCTGAAAATCTAAGATGCACTCAGAGAAACTTGAAAGTAGGTGGAGGAAGAGCTAATCTCAGTTCTGCAGCTGTGAGTCATAGGCTATGGGTACATTAACAAGTAATTTGGTGCCAGAGGAGTGGATCAGTAGTAATAGTAAATCAGTATAGAAAAAACTAATGCTGAGGCTTCTGCTTCTACGTTATAGGATGTCTTGGCACTTTACACTGAACTAGGTTTAATCTGATCCTCTAGACCAAATGTCCGTATGATGTGTATATCTGAAGCTGTCTGAAGAATCAGTCACTGTTTTGGACCTTTCTGCCCTAGCTGGGTTTAGAGCATATTTGATGTGTATCCAAGACACAGCTTTCAGTTTAGTTTCTTTTGAAAGAAATCTAGATTGTATGGACCAAAACTGCTCTGTGAACTGAGGCAGATGGACTAAGTGGACATCATTGCTTGAAAACCATTGCTCCAAACCACAAAGCCCGTGTAAGTACTTAAAATGCTGAATGTTCTATTAGGCACTTTGTTTATATTCCAGAAGCTCTATTTTACTTAGCAATTGCAATTTTCTAATGCCCTGTTAAACTGGGATAATGCTGCTCCTCACTTTTCACCATCCTGCTAAACTCCAGTACATTTTTTTTACTGTGAAGGTGCTGTAGTAATATTTACCTGCATGAAGCGGCCCTCTGAAGTTCCCAGATTAGCAACAGTAAGGTTCCCTTTGGTGAAGACAGATATCGAAGTTAACAGGACACTGTTGAACTGGCCCATGAACAAGTCAACCCTCTGCAAAGGAGTCGTAACTTCTAAGCGATATTCATCATCTTGTGCTCTGCAGTATGAAGCATTTCTTGAAAAAGCCTGTTTGAAAATGAAGTACAGATGAGTACTGTCTTTATGAGTAGGAATAGATCTTTGTCAGAGTGAAGTCATTTAGCACAAATGCATTTGACCAAAAGTATTTTAAAATGTTTCAAACTTAAATTGCTTCATCAGTTATGATGTTCCATGAGGAAGGCAACTAATTCTTAACATTATGAGAATGTTTCTTTTAACTTTTTTTTATCCTTTCTGTTCGGAATAAGACGTAGGGTCTTTATTTAACCAGATGATATGTGTCTAAGAACATATATCGAGGTATCTTTTATCTTAGTGACTTCTGTAATGCTGCTTCTCCAAGGGTCTCAGAATTCTTTGACTGCAGAGCCTGCCCAGTGACCCACCTTCTTCTACAACCATGATTCCTAGAAAATTATTCCCTAAAAATGTTGCATTTTTAACTCTTTTTTTCTTTGCATTAAAATAACAATTTCCAGTATTCTTCTCTTTCTATTCTCTTTTCACCACCTTTTCCAGTGATAAGACAGAAAAGGGGAGGAAAAGATGGAGAAAGATAAAAGGGAGATAATCCAGGAAAAATATGTTTCTGATTGTATATTTAAAAGAAACTGTGGTGAATTCAGATTTTACAGTTACTTAGGCTATTGTATTGATCATCTGTGGCTCATGCACTATTTTGTCCAATCTCTCTCTGTCTTGACTGTACCACAACAGTTGCTGCATTTGTGGGATTTTCTCTTTCAGTCTGGGAATACAGGTAATAAGTTTTTAATTTTCATTGGAAAAATTCTTGAACAATGTACTTTAAGTTACCTCTTGAGAAGAATATAATCTGCTGTCCTGACAATTCAATAGTAATCTATTAACTGATAATTCCATTACTATTGATACTACATCATCTGCTTTGGTGAGATTATACAGTTAATAACCGAGAATCCCCTAAAGGATCTCTAACCAGTTTAAATTTGGAAGTCATCTAGCATGTCCCACTGTGACATACTTTATGAATAAACATGTAGGACGATTATAAAAGAACTTATGGTGGTTCCCTCTGTTGAAATCAATAGAGAGCTTTGATTTTCCTGATTTTTTATTGATTTACTGTTTTTAAAACATATTTTACAAAGCTTTAATTAAACCTTTTAAAGACAGAGTCTTTCCACTAAATTCACTAGATCTGGATCATATCCTTAAAGAAGACGTAGGAGTAAAATTTTATTGTCTTGTTTTCCAGATTCAGATGTTTTTCCTTCAAAGTGCTATGAGAAAGCAAGCAGTGAACCAAGAATTTCTTGCTGGCTTAGCTCACGTGAATTGCAGAAAAAACCCAAGGCACTGAAAATGCTGTTGACTGACTTAATAGATCAGTCCTTTGCTGTTGAATTGTAATGTTTCTGAACTGTGTGCAGCAACAGCACTGGGGGATGAAGTTTTCTACGATCCTTAGAAGCTGCAGTCAGCACTGGTGCCAGCTTTTCTCTCGGTGCCCTGTCAATTTACTGTATGATTTAGGTAAAAATTTGTGTAAACCAAACCAAACTGAAACCTCTGTGCAACATCTTAATGATATAGAAAATAGGCTTATGGAGTAGATCTAATGCAGCAGTGACTTAACAGTTCAGTAATCCACATGTTAAGGGGTTTGCTGTATTAACTTTGGTATTAGCTGTTACTGTATGGTGAGTTTGCTAAGCAGGAACTGAACCAATGCTTTGCACTAGGAACATTGAATATACTTTATAAATAATTTTTAACACAGTATTTGACTGGGTTAAATCATCAGTGGACAAATTTAGCTTTTCTTTGTTTTGGCCAGCAAACAAACTAAAAGCTTTATTCTTTTGCACTCATATCCTACCCAGTCTACAAGTATTCCTGAAACATCTGTGCTAAGATTACTCATACAATGAGTATGAATAGTTCAAGTGCAGAAAGATGTACAGTTTTCATGCTTTTTGAAATAAGGCAGATTTCTGAATTTACCCTCCCCTAACCTGGGATATCTATGCTTTGCTGTAACTCTGTTTTTTTCCCATAAGCAAATGACTTTGGGGAGAGATGTTTCTGTGCTAACCTTAAAAAAGTACTTCCTCCTATGTAGTCATCTCAATACAATTTGAACATCCTGATATGCCTCATGAAACCCTGTTCAAGCTCTTTTTAACAAGTGGCTAGATTTTCCTGCTTGCCCCGACACCTTTCCTGGCTTCCCCGAAGTCAGATCAGCCACAAAGTCAGCTCAGCCTTCCTCAGAGATGTCGTAATTTTGGGTATCTGCCCAAGAACCTACAGATTGTTCCACATATGGCTCTCTTACAAAACCTGGTGCTTCATGGACTAACCATAATGCAAGGTTAGCTGTTTAAGAAAAAGGAAGGCTTTGATCTTTGAGTAGAAATACAGAGATTAAAAGGTTACTTAGAAAACTAAAGGAAGATTGATAACACGGAAAACTTCAGCAAAGAAGCTGCTTTAAATTAACTCTTTGAAGCCTGAATCTCTCCCTCCCTCCCTCCCTCTCTCTCAGTGGATACACATGAGTATCCATTTGGCTGTCAATGTGGAAAAATAACTGATGTCAGATGATGCACTCTGGATATTATGCCAAGTTCCAGTGACAAATCACACAACTATTGAAATGGACGATTAGAGCTCGGGTAAGTGCTTGGGTTGGGCTATATCCCTTCTGTTGCAGGACGAGAGGTGCCAATTGTGTATGTGATTCACAGCAAGGGCTTTGTGAAGCTGGTGTAGGTGTGCCACTGGAATGCAGTGAGGTGTGGGCAGGCCCTGCCTTTCAGCCATGTCCAGCAGGGTAGGAGATAACCACACTATCTTATTTGTTCATAGGGGAAGTTGTGTTGTTTCAGAATTTACCCTGGATTCAGTCCACAGAAGACAAACACGCCAAAGAAGTCTCTAGACATCATTGACCTGGGATATCAGGAGCTGTCACTGTTTGGCAGTTAACTGATGATTTATATATAATATTCAGTGAGCATAAAAATAATATTTTGGACAGGGTTGCACATTTGAAGCTAAAAGTGCAAAGTGCAGGGGAAATCTTAAGCCACTAATTAAAATCTCAAAAAAATACCCAGTTAGGTCAGTGTCAGAACCAATCATAGATTTTAGTCACTAGTCTGAATACTAGACTCAGGCAAAAAAAAATCACAGTTTTAACCAAAGACCTTTTGTGAGCTTTTCTGTGATTTGCAGTGACTGCAACGTGAAGAAACACTACTCCAGGCTTGTCCTTGTGGAACTGGCCAAAACCTGTGAAATGCAGTGCTTGACTAGTAAGTGATATTATGCATAATGTCTTGATGTTGTGTTTAATGTCTTGAACAAACTAGAAATTAATGACTGAGTCACTGCAGAATATCTCATACTGTCTTGTGAGCGTTTGGAGGACCTAATTAAAATTAAAATTTAATTTTACAAATTGGAGAAATAGTCTGAAAGTAACCAGGCAAAATTTCCTAGTGTCAATTGTAAAATACTACAGTTCCGAAAAAAAATCCAAGTGAAAGTAGTAATACGCAGGAGTCTTATTTCCTGCAGGTTTGCTTACATGACTTTTAACTTGTTGGCTGTTAGGAATCGAATTCCTAAATACAAACATTTTTTTTTTCTCCTATGGATCCTGGGAGTCTCCCTCAAGGGAAGCGGGCACCCAGAAGTGCTGACAATGTTTCTCCTTTGAGTATTTCTATGGCATAACGGGGAGCAGAAGGAAATGAGGTACAGCTAAATGAGCTGGATCCTGCTATCTGCAAATGGCAAAAATCCTTTTTCAAAGAAACAGCTGTAAAGTGAATGAATAGATGACTCTTCGTAAGAAATTGACTTAAGACAATTAAAAATGAAGAATTGCTTATTTCTTCTGTTGTAGAGGTCAGTGAATTAAGATTAATAATAAAACTATGGTTTTTGGGATTGAAAACCTTGACTATTGCAGTCAAGGAAATAATAGTGAAAAGTTTACATGTACTCTGAACAGGAACAGGACTCTGAACAGGAAGAGTAACTGTGATGAACAAAGAAGAACCTTACCAGATTTTCCTCTGTAAGTTTTCTTGTGTATTTTTAGTCAACACGTTTGAATTTTCTGGGTAGTTTTCAATATTTCTCCTGAGGTGAGAAGTGCATTTGATCACTGCTTCTCTGCATGTGAAATACAAGAATTGAAATTCTGGCCCAAATAACTCAGTGAAGCCACAGTGTTGCCTGAAGAGGATGAATGATCTGATCATCATCATGTTGGATGTCTGTTAGATGGCTGGAGTTAGAACCTATGTTGTCTGTTTTCCAGTCCCATGTAAATAAAGGTGAGGGACATTATAAATTTGGCCTGTGTATCACTGTTATCTCTGAAAGGAATTACTCCTTAAATTTCACAAACCTCATAAATCTTCCCAGCTATCACATACCGGTCTTTTCAATTTTGGACTCATTTAGAGTCTGGACTAAGATCCTCGTACTTAGAGCTCTTTGATAAAATGGGCAGAGGAGAAAAATAACCAGGACAAACTTTCTGGCTCCTGGCACATTTACAGACTCTGTTCATTTTGTGCCTTCTTCTGCCAGCTCCCTTGGCAAAGAGACTATCTCTTTCCTCCTTTCCCACATGGTTTCACGCCATAGCTGGTCAGAGTGAATAAAGTGTAATGGAGAAGAGGAGAAATATATAAATAGCTTTCTACTATGCTATCACAAAGGAATATTTTTTCTGCTGCAATTTGCAAGACAAAGTTTGTGAAATGGACAAAATTTTACTACTAGCAATTCTAAAAAGTCATAGTCACATTCATTGTTCTCACTATACGAAACTGTCACAGGGTGACTGAATTCTTTACATTTATAAGCACATTCAATAATGATACATGGGAAAAATATGGACACATTTATTTTTTGGAAGTAATTGACCAGAAAAGAATCTCTTATGAACAAACTCCAGCACTGTACAACAGGGAGAGAAAAGCCAGCCAGAATTGAGGAACATGAGAAATAGAAATTCTTTGGAAGTATCATGTTGGTTTTTGCCAACATGATCAACTACAAGACTCCTCATCTGCTG
This sequence comes from Eurystomus gularis, assembly GCA_013400335.1. NCBI lineage: Eukaryota > Metazoa > Chordata > Aves > Coraciiformes > Coraciidae > Eurystomus > Eurystomus gularis. The sequence goes on from VZZY01017785.1 coordinate 65,394, forward strand.
GGTCAGTGTAACCGCAGTGTGTGTTCCCAAAACTTGCTGCTGCATTTCCAAGAGAAGCAACTGTAGTTAACCAAATGGTTGGCCATAGACAAGCACTAGTCATGTGAACTGTTCAACAGCTGGCCAAGCACACATGAATAGTGTTCCATATTGGTACCAAGATTACATCACATTCATACTCTCTCATTTCACTTCCTTTATCAAATACTATCAATTAAGAGATCAGATATTTTGTATTGAACTATTGCATAACTCATATTGATAGGGTCAGCAAGTCCTTGGAAAGAGGTATTCCAAGTGGATGAGTCAGCTATTATTTGCAGCAGGAATTGCACGGAAGCCAGACTAGAGCAGTCTGCTGGGGATATGCAGTGTATACCCCACCTGCTGCTCTCACAGCACAGAAAGACAGCTAATTTCCACGTTAATGTGGCAGTGACAGGTACGAGGTATGCTGAATGTCTCTTTTTTCTTCAAGCCCTGATTTGTCAAACACCTAACTTGTTCATTCCAAGAACTCTATGTTCTTGCGAATTGGAACAGAAATCACTCAGAAGTCACAGAAGAAAAAAGTATTTGGAAACACAGTATTCAAAATGCTATGTGCTTTGTAGAACAGATTTCTGCACAGTAGCACCAGACATCATTACCAAGCACTTCTTAATCCTGAGGAAGGGAAAAATGTATAATTAATGAAACAGCTCAATTTTGCCAGTGGACATAAATTTATGTGCTAAACAATTCCCACAGAAGCAGATCCACTGTGCTTCTGGTTTCTTGACCAGTGAAAGACATCTTGAGGGTGTAAGTGCTGTGAATTCCGTTCAGCATTCATGGAGAACTGAACACGCCTGGGGCAGGGGAATGGGTTCTCCTGTTTCTAAGAACTTCTGCTGAGGCACTGAAGCTTTACCCTAAAAGACAAAAGATTTTTCCTCTTTTTGTTTTAAACAAAGACTTGTTTCCTTCTTCTTCCTTCCCCCTCTTCCGAATACTCCTCATGTATTTTAAAGTAATTCAAAGATTTTTTAAAATAAAATACAGAAGTATGTTCCCTTTCTGAGAATAAACTTTTCAAATCTCAACTATGCAGTAAGAGACCTGAAGAAAAAGCAAGCAACTGGAAACAGTCCTTTAAAATGGAAATAATCATGCAATCCTAACTACATAGTGGCCACTACTATGTGTTGCTACTGCCTAGAGGTGGTCTGAGTTACACAAGAAACCAACCCTTCAAAATACTACTTGTTGCAAAATAAGGAAATATTTAGAGGGAATTACTGAAGGATTAGTTACCTTTAAGCTACACTTTCAACTTCAAGGACTTGATCTAGAACTCAGTGAACTCAACAGAATGATTACGCAAATTTTTATGACCCCTAGAGAAAGAATTTTTTTAAAGAATTCCATTGATGTAAAATTTTACATTCCACTAACTCTTAATACTTGTTGCTTTGATCTACATCACTAAAACGAGAGGGTGGAAGGAAATTACTGTACTGATGCTCCACTTAAGATAATAGGTAAAGAGACATCCATGTTAAATGTAATTAGTTAATACAAATTAAGATGATTACATGTTCTATTGTCAAGATCATTCAAAGAGTTATTTGCTTTTGTCATTGAATAGTGCTGCATTAGTTCTCATAATCTGGTTAGTGCATTAGCACTAAGTAAATCCTATTGATTCAGCAGATAAAATGGACCTAAGTAATCTTTGTATTTTGCTGATTTCCCTTATATTAATTTAACTCAGTATACAGATTATCAAAGGACAGGTGTTGACTACTTACACATTTTGAAGAAATAAAATAATACATTGGAGATGTTGTGTTGATACAAGCAGTTTTGCTCTACATTTGTAAGTGTATATCAGGTGCATTTTTCACAGAAGTCCTTATTTAAATGGGAGCTGTGATGAAATAGAAAAGCTGTGAATTCCAAGTAGACTAGTTATCCTAAAATAACGCTGAGTGTGGAGACTCTTATTCCAAGACAACATTGCACAACAACTGCACATCTAGCCAAAACAGTGGTGCAAGAGATGTGTGGGATAGAAAGGAGTCCAGAAAGTAGGAGAAAGACATGAGATTTGCCCAAATTTCCACAGGCTGTGTAAAAAAGCAGGGTAATATCTGCCTTAAGAAAATAAAGCTCTCATTATCACTTCTCCCAAGATCATTCCTCCTCTAACATTTCATTGTTTTTACCGACTCCATAGACCTACACTTGCTTTCTGAAACATTTATGCTTTGGGTCTTCTTCCTTGCAGCATTTTTTTTTATTTATTTACTGTGGGATTTGACTCTGGTTTTACTAGTCTGTTTGGAAATGAGGAGTAATTCCACTCTGATGCAAAAGCTGTCTGAGATCAGAAACCCACATGCCACCTCGAAAGTCCGAGTAACACCACACTCTCCTGGATAATAATTACCTGCTGTTGCTTTAGTGAGCAATAATGACGGCAATATGTGGTCCTGAGTCAGAACAAGTAGAGTAAGTAGAGAAACTGCTGAGGTAAGGTTGGTGCTGAGTGAGCTTAAAGGCAGATGTCTGCTTTGTCAGGATTTATGTGTCTCTCCATCATTTGGCAACAGAACCTGAGGAAAATTCATTGCTTGCTTAGAAGTCTCAACTACCTACCAAAGCCAGGTGGGATGAATCCAGGGCTTAGATCTGCAGGCAGTGCACTGCAGAATCATCTTCTCTTTCTCTAGAACATGGAATTGTTTATAAAGAAATCCAAGCAGATCTTTCAGGAGGAGCTGACATGTTCCCATTGCAGAATAGACACCAATGGACCAGACCGGAACTTAATCTGGGGCAAAGGAGCCTTAGAATTTGGTCTGAAACCAGGAAGAGAGGCTTATATCTAAATATTACATATCTTCAGTGAGTGTCCTTAATGTTACATACCTGCTAGTCTACATTTTGGACATATCTTCTTGTGGGACTGGAAAGGTTTTCAAATTTGCAAGGTTACATGGGATAAGTAAATTATTCTTTGTTCAGTTCTAGTCTTTACAGTTATTTAAGGGCCTTAAGAAACTCTGAGACATAAAAAACACATGACCAGATATCCCTGTTAAAATAAATAAAAATTACTTTCTGCCTGAAATGATTTCTGTGCAATTCCAGAGAAAAGCAGCAGAGTCACTCTTCCACACTAATAACCAATAGGAAACCCCACTTTCAGTGGAAGAATTTGATTTAAAAGTCTAGAAATGGAACATTATTAGTAAGTCTGGCTGATAAAGCAGTGCCCTTTGCAGAAGGTAGGTAGTTTAACGGATACCACTTTTTCACAGAGAAATCCAGCTTTCATCGAGAAGATGATAAAACACCAAGCAGCAGCACAGGGAGGCAAACAGAGACAGGTCCCTAACAGCACATTAGAGAAGGAGAAGGAAAACTGCAGTTTTTGCAGCACTCAGGAAATAACAGGTCAGCCCCCAAACTCCAAACCTTTTGGGGCTCTGAAGAGTCTGCAAAGATATCTACCACTTGCCTTTTTCCTTGACCTGCCTTTTTCCTTGCCTTGCCTTGCCTTGTTCTTGGGAACTCCCTTGTGATGGTGTCTGCATTGTCAGTCCCAGGAACAGAACAGCCCTTAACTCTATAGTGATGTGTCTGCTGAATCTGGACCAGCCTGAGATAACCATACCCACACCTATGTTCATACCATACCTCCTACATGCTCATACCCATGTCTCTACCCATACCCACATCCATACCCATGCCTTCCTCATATGCAGCCTAACTGGAGTTCGGACTCTTCCTGCCATCCCTTACACCATGCCATTTGCCCCAGTCAGGTCTAGCATGGTCAGGTGGGTGGATGGCCAGGTACCCAATGCTGGAGGGGAGCTGGGTGGTGAACGCATCCTGCCTTGCACTGTACGGGGCACAACAAGGACCCCTGGGGTTTTCAGCAGCCAGGCAGTGAGTGCAGAACAGCAGTGTGGATGCAGCCTGTCACCTTACTACTATGGTTTAAGCTTGTTTTAAATGATGTCAGTGCACATTTCCCACCACCCAGTCCCTTTTCATTTATTCTTCTGAGATGTCAGAACCCCATAGAGAAGCTTGCATAGAATCTGTATGGGTGGGAGCAGGCTTTGTGCCCAAGCAGAGTGCTGTATTGCCATTTGATATAGCATTTCCAGAGGAATAAATGACTGAACCAATCCAACGGATTCTGGTGCCTGACTTTTAGGGAAAATATTCAGGCACATTCTACTTGCAATATAAAAAACATTTCCTCCACACTGTGAGATTATCTAAATAAGCCATATCAACCCTTCCTAATCAGAGAGATGTGGTGTTATTTTTAAACCTGCCAAAAATTTTTAAGCTAAATGGTGTTGGATATTATGGTTACAGGGACTCAAAAGAGTTATTTGTCTCTGTTTATTTTATTAAATATTCCTAGACATACCCTTAGGATGACAGATCAATAAGTGCCTTTGCGGTTTCCTGACAGAAGGCAGCAATTATTTTCTTCCATTACAATATAAGCATAACCCAATTTTACTCATCTATCATGTATGTAATGGTAATAAAGAAGCATCACCATGTGTTTATTTTACTGTCACTTTATCCTTTGTTTTGGTGATCTTCTGCTTTCATTTCACATTCTTCTGTTAGTGCCTTTCATTTGAGAGGAGTTGTGACTGGTTTGTCTTGGTTTAGGACACTTTTTGGGAATAAGGTGGCAAAAGCCTGCCTGTGGCTTTCTCTTTTCCTGTGAGATGAATGGAGTACTTCAGGCTTTCACTGAACTTACTTATACAAGAAGCAAAGCCACATTATCTTTACAAAGCTGAATTTGGATTTCATTTTTAGAAGTGCTTTCCCATGGAAGTCAATAGTGACTGAAGATAGGTATCGGAGGACAATTTGGCTCACAATTGTTTAGCACCGAAGAGATACGGAAAGGCTAAGGAAAGCTCATGACATCATGATCTAACTAATGACAATTGAAATGTACAGTTGAGATTGTCAAGGCTAAACTCAACCCATCTTCCTCACTTAGAGAATCAGGTTTAATCCATTATAGAGGTGCACACTACTGGACTATGTCTGCAAATGTAAGCAGCATTTGTCTCCTCATCTGAGTACTTCTCTGCTTTAAGGAGTACCACACCAGGGCTGATGGTGACTAACTGTGACCAAATAAACTCTACATCCAGTTTTCTCTTCGTTGTGGGTAAGGAGATTCCTGAACACTGATTCAAAACCCTCCACAGCAGCTACCTCTCAGATATCTTTGTCCTGACTCAGGCAATAAAATCCCTTTACTATGACTCCAAATTTTTCTTTTAATTCAAAGCCAGTTCTATTTCCTCCTTGCTGTCATTGAAGTGACAGCCAGCTCTCCACCGAAGGAAATTATTAGGAAGCGCTAACTGGTCACAGCTCCGCTGAGGTACATCTGATATCAATCAGATGTGCCATTGGATTCACTTTTCCTAACCCTGACTTCAGTGAGCCCAGGCTTTGGCTTAATACCTATTTCACTTAAACACAACTGGAAGTGTTTTATTTTTATTTTATGAAGTTTTCCATGAGCACTGGAATAAGTGAAGCACAGTTTTGTCTGGATTTATATCTTGTGGTTGGTTGCCTTTGCTGTCCAACTAAGCTCTGACGGAGACTTTTCCCATGGGTGAGCAATACTTGCTTTGGTCTCTTCTGATGTTTACAAAGGGTCTCCTTAAACTTCATCATTTTCCATAGCCTGAGCATATATTGGATCTGTCTCTGGATTCACAGCTTTAAGATTTCTTATTGTTGAGGTTGTCAGGACAACTAACAGAAAGACAGGCTTACAATAGCGTGACCACATAAACTTCATTCATTTAGGATACAAGGCTAGAAACTAACAAATTTTGTAAACCACATCAAGATGAGTTGAAGGATTTTTTAAAAATGCTAAAAATCTGAGAGGAATGAGGTGAGTAAGTGTTTTGGATGTTTTATTCTGGTTTATTTTGGTCTAATTCTACCTTTAGCAACCTCAGACTAAACAGTCCTGAGGGACAGCCACTTAAAAAGATCAACTGCCCAAAGGCCAACAAAATTATGTACAATTGTCTTGTGGGACTTTTTTGGATAACATGAAATGGCCTTCATCAATCAGACTCTAACTGTAAATTATCAGATAGCACTCCCTTGCAAACACGGCTAAAGGCTCATTTTTCTTTTTAATGTTGAAGTTAGTGGTATACCATATTCACTGCTGTACTGTTTTCACTGTCCTATGACTTAATCTCACAGTGGTCAGTGCCTTTCACTTGCATCAGTGGTCTGTGGTTTCATTCTCTCAACATCAAAGAAAAAGATCATCTTGGCTACATTACAAAAAGCAAGGTTTGAATTTTGCCAGAATAAACTGTGACAAACTCTCATGGTTTATAAAAGCTTTCTTTTAAGTTGAAGGTGACTTACTAAAAGGGGAAAATGGATTATACCCTCATCTACATTTTTATAATGTACAAAAAAGGACCTAAGAAGAGTTGAGGGGTTTTGGACTCTTTTTTGAATTATTATTTTATCTCCAGCAAAATCAAGGAAGACCAGATTTGACACTCTTGACGCTAGCATAAGAAATAATGTGCTTTCCTTTTTCTTCCTGCTCCTTCCATTCCTTCACCTTCCAACCTTGCAGGTCTCTTTTACACACCTGAGAAAAACAGGTGTATGAAGGATGCTTGGCAAATTCTTGCCAATCCTTTTGGCCAATTGAAACCTGAAAAAAATCACAGGGCACTTTTTATTGGAGCCTTAATGAGTCCTCTGGAATAAAGTATGGAAATAGAATAGCAAAGCTTGACAGTCTCGATATTTCAGCGTTAAGCAAACAATCAGGCCAAAAATTTCTGACTGCCTTTGTGCCATTTAAAGGAACCACAAGAAATCACAGAAACATTTTTCCCTTTATCAGTTTAATGTAGCAGAAATCAGAGTTCTGATGACATTTCTTGAAAATCGGCAACTATAATAAACTGTCTGCAGCATAAGACATTCAGTTCTGATATGCAAAGCAGCAGCAGACCCTGGAAAAGCTTTTGAAACAGGAAAGTACCTCCCAGCATGTGAAAAGTGGCAAATTATTCTGTCAATATTTTAATGGTATAGTTTGCTATGAAAAGATCACCTTATGAAATGAGTGTATAGGGAAGTACAGAACGAGATAAGTTAAAGGCCACAAGCTTTAAAGACAGTCACTCACAAATAAAATACCCCAGGAGTAAGAAAAAAAAGTACTTTCACAGAAGAACAATATTCATTGTTAAAAATGAACTGAAAAATGAAAAAAAAAGATATTAAGACCTGAAATAAAAAATTAGGACAGCAATAACACAGTGAAGAAAGCTATGAAGTTACTGTGCTGCATGTTTGGTAACTTGCTTTGAGTTCCTAAAAATTGCCTTTCCTTCTAAAAAAAGGGAATAAAGAGCTGCATCTGTTGTGGTTTCTGTATCAGCATCCACTGGCCATGCCTAACCCTGTGTTGAACACCTGGAGCCTTCAATAAGCATTTGTCCCCTGAACGCGGAGTCTGTTGTGATGATGCTCAGAATGGGTCAGACCCCATCTCTGAGCACACTCCCGCTGCTGGGAAGAAGCCCCAGCAGCTCTGTAAGGGATGCTTCTCCCCACACCACCCCTAACAGTGATGAGCAGCTCTTCCCTTTCAAGCAAGAAGTTCCCACCTCCAACTGGGGCATGTGCCAGCACCTTGTCCTGATGCCCTGTGCTGGGCAGCCATGCTGAGGAGGATTCCAGTGGTATTGGGATGACAAAGGCCTGCAGTTCCCACCCTTGCCATCCCAACAATGAGACATGATAGATCCCAGCCAAATGCAGGTTGAGCTGTTGCTCCATTCTGATACAGGCCTTGTCTTGGCTTGAGAGGCTGAGCAGAGCCCCATCGTAACAGCTCTGGCCCTGCCCTCTGCTAGAGGAGAGTATGCCACCTCTGAGCTCCAGTTTTCTTGTATTTGAGAAAAGAAAGCTCCCCAGAGAGGACTTTCAAGGCCCTCCTGCATAAGCAGGTACAATTCTAATGTTCCATGTTTCAAAATAAATGTTAAAAATACCTGATTCCCAGATTCTGTATTTCCTTTACAAGAACTGACACCAGCACAGACACTGGCCAGAAGGGAAGAAAGAACTTCTATGCTTCCTTCACTCACAATATTTCAAATGGTTGGAGAACAGCAACCACCTGCACACACGGTATACAGAAAGGCTACCCTCCCGCCTGAGACTGCCAGTATCCTCATTCAGATACACTTTTTATAGACACTTATTTCATTAAGAAAACCGATTTCGGTGGAGCCATTTCTGTATGAGTAACTCTATTACAATCTGGCTCTTCATGGCATGTTCCAAACCAGCTCTTTCATTTTTTTCTAAGGAGGGCAGTGATTCAGCATTAACACAGTTTAAAATATGAGTGATATTTTCAAGGACTCCTCAGTGCACATGAATACAAATGTTAATGAATACTTTTTTTAAAATATTAAAAGAAATAGCTGCCTAAATGTTCAATTTATCTGCAGCATAGTTTTTTAAAAACAATTACTTGAAAAAAAAATAAATTCCCCAGTTCCACTAATACTTTTTTAGCACCATAAGGACCTCTGTGATTTTCATACTCAATTTACAGGAACTAATCTAACTGGAACTGAAGGGAGGGCTACCTGACCATGGAGTAGGCAAAGAGAGAATGAGAGTCCCAAAATGTAACAAATCAATTGTTGCTTACCCTGTTCAAGCAGTATTTGCTTTCTTTCCCATAAAAGTGCTGGAGACATTTCATGTTCTGCTTGTCGACAATCTTGTTGAAGAACTCGTTGATGGTTCGCACGGCGACAGCACAGACAGCAGATCTGTTGGTTGGTTCGGAAGAGTCTGGTTTGCTTTGCGCAAAAACACCGTAGAGAATATCATCGTTCAACCCAAGGCCCATTTCATGGGCTAGAGCGGCACCTGGCTTGCTTACGTAGGCAGCTTGCAAAATGTTGAATACCTCCTTTCGGATGGACCTCTTTCTTCGCTTTTCAGTAAAAATACACTCAAGAGGCATTTCCATGTAAGAACGCATCTCTGAGTCTAAAGTGCAGAAGCGGATAATTCTAGTATGAAAAGCCTGGGAGTCAAGAGATTCTCTCTGGACAGTCAGAAAATAGACAAAGTGATCATTTTCAAAGGCATGGACATACCTAACGGGATATGAGTCGCGGAACTGAGGGAGGATATCTATATAAGACTGATCTGTCAGAAACTCAAAACCATCCTGTGTTTCTTTTAACCTTCTAACAGATATTGAATGCAGCACATGGGGAGGTTGAAATGTAGACGTCACAGTATTTCCAACAAAGAAGTTGACAAACCTGTCCTTTTCGGTCACCAAAACTTTGGTTCCCAAAGTGCTTACAACACAGTCAGGACAATTATCTGCTTCTCCGTCTGCCCGGGGTGAATACATGCAGTGCACCTCACTTTCAATGTCAGCAGGGTTGTCAGGGTGAATGATGTGACGGTGGCAGACGCCTCCGGACACACTACCGCAGCTGATGAGCTGATCATCATAGTAAGTTTCTAAGAGCAGTGCCATGTTAATATTATCTTTCCATACGCTGTTAGATAAATTTGCTTTATCTTTGCAGTCTTCGCATGGCGCACAGTCAGGGTTCTCCAAAACGGGGCCAGTTTTGTACACAGAAATGTTCTGGAGAGTCTCATTTAATACATAAATCTTGTTGACTGCTCCAATATAAACATGATGCTTGTATAAAACTACATTCTGAATCGGTGTTTCTGCAACGAAGTTAGGAAGATTATATTTTACACTCAAATTAATCTCTGATTTTTTAGCTGCTTCTTTGCATTGTCCATGGCTCCTCTGCAGCAAGGCAAACAGGAATACGATAAACCCAGGAGGATATGCAGTAACAGGCTTCATTGTCAGAGATTTAATCTGTCAAAATATATTTAAAGGAAAGAGTGGTTATATTTATTATACTAAAACATCAGTTTATCAGCCAACAGAAATCCTTTTCTAGGCTGCATGTATTAGCTGAACTATTTCAGTTTAAGAAGTGTAATGATCTTGCTTAGTGTCATTCATAGTCTTGTGCTAGAAATGGGTACAACTACTGTTCTTTGTGGGTAGCCATTTCACTGCTTTTAGAACAATTCACAGAAGGATTTTCTTCTGATGAATTTTGCAAGACCCCTCAATATGTTGTAGAGCAGCAGAAGAGAGATTACTACTTCTACACTGGCATTAAATCAGCTGACTGATATGGTTTAGAATGAGATAGAGCACAGGCAGCTGAAGGCAAATCTGCTCAGGACACTCAGGATACAACTGCTCACAAAGCAGTTGTAGCATTCCACTTACATTTATTGTGTGAATATAAGATGTTTGGCAAGTTCCTCAAGGAGCTGAGCTGGTTCCTAGCACGGTTGCTCAAAAGTAAGAAATAGAAAAGACATGTAATAATGTGAAGGTTTGAGATGGAAGTGGGCTTCTCTTTTATTCTGTTGACATTTTTAGTTAACCAAGGAACAGACTTTTGTCCACCAGACCACTAAAAGAAAGCCCTCTCCCTGTCCCTCCAGCTCCCCAAATCACTCTTTCACAAGGGCCCAGTTTGGAAAAAAGAATGTTTTCTTTCAGCCAGCTCTGCTTCTTGGAATAGTCATTTTCCCTAGTGTTGACAAGGTTTTGTAATATATTGTTAGAATATTTTATGCATCATGTGGTGCCTGACATGTGCAAGTTTTATTTTAGGCCTTGTACCGCAGCAGTAAGTCACTCTGGTGAACCTTTACAAGATACAGGCATATCACTGTACTGTAAACAAAGGGGTATCAAGTGACCTACAGCCATTAACTGATGAAATCAAACAACCTAGCGCTTTCCTTTTTTTTTCACTTCTCCACACAATTGTTTGATGTGGCTTGAAAAGCCAAAGGCAGATGACTAGTGTGATATTTCACCCCTTTGGAAGATCAATTAAATGAACTGTGGTTATGAGCGTTTCAGTGCAGTGTCCACACTATACTCTGTCACAACAGGCATTTTCTGTTAATGTCATGACACAGTTGTTAAGCCAAATTTAGCTTCTTCATGGAGAAAACAATTATGCATTCTAACAGCAATATGATCATATACTTTGGGAAAATACTTATAGTTTGCCTGTAGTTCAACAAATGTTGCTATAGCCTGAAAGGATTTTAAATAGACAACCTTAAAAATTACTAACTAGTAATAGGAATCTGTGCTGACTTTTTACTTCATTAGAACTTTAAGCAAAAAAGGAAAGATTACTATAGACCAGAGCTGTTTCAGCTGTGTATAAATTCAGTGTTTTCACTAGATTGGTTAAAACAATCCATCAATAAGTCTCCTGCATTCCTTGTAGCATTTTATTTCAGCATCCACTGAACTCTTTCTGTGGCTTACCTCATTAATTACACAAAATAATACATTTTGGAAACAAAGAATTGTTCTTCTTCCCTGTTATCTGATAGGAATGATGATCAAGAGCTGGGGATAAAAATCAGAAACACAGGCTATTTGCAAGTATTAGCAGGTAAGAACAAATCACACTTTGGGTATTGAGAAATCGAGATCTTCCTTCAAATCGACAACATTTTCTGACATTAATTAGTGATAACAGAATCCTGGAAACAAATCAAACATGGACTTAAGTTTTAAACAAAAAGGAAAGGAAAACAAGTAGGGATATTGCTAGAATTAGAAAATAGCCCCAGTACACAGAGCACTGACTTCTAGATTGTATAGGGCATGAAACAGTTCTCTCATCCACCGAAACTTCTTGCTATTACAGAATTTTTCCTGCTTTGTGCTGAGATGAAACCAAGATCTTTCAAAGTTTGTGTGAAACACCCAGAAGTCACACCTGATCCAAGAACAACCGTGTTTATGGCCCTGTCTTGCTAACGCCAAGCGAAGGTCCCTGCAATGGGAAGAGTGGGAGCCTGGTCTGACTGTCTGCCCCCTTTCAGCCAGCACTGCCACCCAAGAAATGGCTAAAACTGATACACACATTCCTGCAGATTCAATTCTGATGAGTCAACATGTTCTGACAAACACTAGATTAAGCAGAAAATTCCCAAGGTGCTCTATTCCTGAGACAAAGTGTAGGTAGGTATAGCATTTACTGCAGAGTTTAAACCCACATAACAGAGGTGGAACTGCAGTAGAGAAAACAGTAAGTAGAACAACAGTTAGATGACACCAACACAGGAAAAAAAATGCAAGGTTACTTGACAGGCACCTCCTTTGTTGCAGTATATTCTGTGCTATGATCTTGTTTTAGTATGTTTCTAAATAGATTTCCCACCCAGTATGCTCCTCGGTTTACAATCCTCCCTGTCTTTCCAGTGTTTGAAAAAAAAGGATCCCTAGCTGCCCACCAGTAAATACCAGTGTGCGCTGCAGAGGGATTTAAAGCCATAAATACTGTCTGACTTATTCTTTCCCTCAAACAACATCTTGGGGTGTAAGGCCAGTATCCTTGGATAGGCTACTCTGCCTACACTGTGCAAAACAGCACTGGTTTGAATCTGTGCTCTGGAGACCAAAAATTCCTCCGGAGGCTCCTTTAGCAATTGAGATTGGAACTGCAAATCTTAACAGCAAGAGCAAGGGTGGGATTCAGTGTAATGCAAAGGATGCCAGGAATAATAGGTACTGTATTTCACCACTACAGGAAGGAAAATATGAGCAATAAATGAAAACCAAGTCATCTTTGTTTTTTATATTTGAGCTCCATCATTGTGTCTTCCTTTATATCCTTTTGAAAGTGATTCAAAGGCATCCTCCCAGATAGAAATCTGCTGATTTCCACCTATGGGAAGCTCAGACTCAGATTTATAGGCAGGTCTAGGGAAGAAGGCTCCCCACAATGCATGTCTCCAGCACACAGTGAATCTTTCCTCAAGGTGCCTGAAATCAGAAAGCACGTGCTCTACTGTGAGACATTTATAGCTTAGGAAGGACATAGGAGTTACATGAAGAGTACAACATGCAACTCCTTTTTTTAGGTATTTGTTTCTTCACAATCCTCATATCACATAAACTCTGCCGTTGCTCACTGAGACTCCTGTGATCCTTGGGACCTCTTTTTGCCTGCATTTGACCTCGGTTCTTTCTCTATTCTACTGCTGCATCCTCCTGAAGAGAGCTGCTTTTTTTGTAACCTTCAGACCAGGTCATTGCAAACACACCTCACTTGAATATATCCTGAAGAAGCAGGGAAACTGTGGAGAATTAAAAATTCAGTCCCACCTGTCTTCAAAGGTCCAGTAGTTCCAGTTACCCTTAGCACAGACACAAATGTAATTTCAGTTGAACTTAAGCACTTACAGAGTTTTGCTGAATTAGGACTAAAACACTTAGGCTATAGATATACTTCTTGAGTACAAGTCAAAGAACTAGCTGCTGTCTATCACTTGCAGAGGGAAAACAAGTAATCCTTTTGTTTCTCTACTTTGTTTGAATGATGGATGCTGTTCATTCTTTTGTGACCTTCCCATGACTTGTGTGTCAGTGTGTCTTTCAAGTGTCTACAGAAGACTTGTAAGCTTTGGCCTGTGATAACTATCAGCAAGCAATAGCTGTGGATGGATTATTCCTTTTGTAAAAGATATTTTCAAAGCCTATGTCATGATGTGCTTATTTTTCCATCCCTCAGCAGACAGTAGCTTGTGTAACTGATGAGAAAATTGATTTTGGTCAACCGTTGCAAGTGGCTAGTAATGATGTGTCTTATTAGCATGCTTGGCAACCTCAAGTGCTATAGCTTCCCACCAGGCTTGGTCTTGAGTGTCCACGTACCACTAACAGCTTCCCAATGGCAATCTTTTTCCTACAAGTTTCATTCTCCCTAATTATGGCCTGGGTGACAATTTGTAAATATTGAACATCACATCTCTCTTTCCCACTGTTTGCCACAGAACTGACAAGTCAGACCTGGCCTTATTGTGGAATAATGTCCAAGCTGACATATGCAAGGAAGCCAGAAAACACAGGCATGCTTGTCTTCCTAGCCCTCATTTCAACAACCAACATTTACAGGGAACAGCTGAGGGAACTGAGGCTGTTTAGCCTAGAAAAAAGGAGGCTCAGGGGAGACCTTATTACTCTCTACAACTACCTGAAAGGAGATTGTAGCAAGGTGGGGATCTGTCTTTTCTCCCAAGTAACAAGTGATAGAACAAGAGAAAATAGCCTCAAGTTGTGCCAGGGAGGTCTAGGTTGGATATTAGGATAAAATTCTACACAGAAAGGGTTGTGAGGCACTGGAACAGGCTGCTCAGGGAAGTGGTGGAGTCACCATCCCTGGAGGTATTTAAAAGACGTGTAGATGTGGTGCTGAGGGACATGGTTTAGTGGTGACCTGGCAGTGCTGGGTTAACAGTTGGATTTGAGGTCTCTTCCAAACAAAATGATTCTATGATTCTATAATATAAAACTCTGATCACAAAGCACTCCACGGATCTGCATAAGCTAAGACAACATGCCGACACAAAAGCGTTTTGTAGGTTGTTTGGTGCATCTCATCATTCCTTGTTTTATTACAGAAAATGAAATGACAGGGTCTTGCATTTCCCATGTAGAGCATGTTTGTACACGAATACATTTAGTCCTCAGGTTATTTCAGATTGGGTAACAGCAGAGCCATGTTAATTCATATTTCAAAACCTCTACTGTCAGCAAATGGTAGCCTTTTCACCTCTTTAAGGAAATATTTGATAGTACCGTTTTATATGTTTTCAGTGGGATAGTACATCTTGTTACTTTGGGCTCTGACAGACTTGTGGTGGCAAATTTATATAGGATAACCTTAGTGATTACTGCTCCTGAGAGTTCAGTTTGCTTTGCTATCCTGGACCGAAATCTGTGCCAGTTCAGGACCTGATTCCCTGTGGATCAGAGGCCTTGCCATGGAGACAGCAGCATCATTTAACAGGACAGAGCAAATGAGAGGAGGAGATGACAACAGCTCCAACCATCCAACTTTAATATGCTGTTGCAAATCTGTCACAGCACTGGCATCAGCTTCAACAGACTAAACCCACAGCGGACGTGTCTTCATCAGACTTTTCAATTAACCGATTGCATCTGTAGACAAGATTGCTTATACGTGAAACACTTACTGAGGTTAACCTATTTTCCTACGTCCAGAGACTAAACATGTTCTTAAGTCAGAATTGCTAAACTGAATTAGCTACCTTGGGTTAAAATAACAGAGAGAACAAGGAAATTTTAGAGAGTAATTCAGCAACAAACATACAAATTATCCCTGAGTTGAATTCAAATGGCTAATCTGAGTTTAAATCCATGTTCCCTTGTCTTCAGCACTATTTCAGCTCTAGTTATGTTATTCATGCTGACTAGGATGGGAACATAATTTTCCTGCAGTGTGGTATGTACACCAACATGACACATCTTCCCAGTGCATACAGTCACAGGACTTGGTAGTGGTGATTTAGGTCATAAATTCATTTAAAACAGAGCTGAGAGGTTTCTATGGTACTCCAAGAGGTGTGTGTGCATGCAGATGGCTGATGGTGAAGAACTGGTGGGCAGGGCACAGCCTAGGCAACTGCTGAAGGATCTGTCATTAGCTAAATCCTCTACATATCCCCTGTACTTGTGTGTGGCAGAAGAAATTGCTTTCATTAAAATATTCAAGTGATCTCTAAGCCTATTCTTATAATATTCAAACATAACCCCCAAAATCTAAACTTTTCCTGCAAAAAATATACTCTTTAACATACATGGTCTATTACTGGGTCCAATATACCATTGTAATTCACAGGAGCTATCAATAGAAGCATTTTCACAGTCTGCCAGGTTTATTTTTAACACACATTAAACTACAAGAACACTAATCTATCCTTTGCAGTGGAGAAAATGTTATTCTTATAGCCATTTAGCATTATTTTTTTGTAGGTGTCCTGCAGTGCAATAAAGTGTAGAGTGTTTTCGCTGAAAATTTCCTCAGATCGTCACATCCTAAAGCCAACTCATGTCTTGGGTCTGTGGCACAACTGGATTTATTTAATAATTTTTTGTTGTGATGGGCTATAACGGTACTACAGGTAACGAATCCCAGCAAACACTTACTGATATATTATAAATGAGTGCAGTAGATCAAGAGCTATACACTGCTCAAAAAGACTAATTTAAAAGCTGTTATATAGCATTTGTTGAGATTCAGAGAAATTTCTCATGTAAGGAAGTGGCACTCATTCTAAGGGCTGAGGAATCAATTTCACAAAGAACAGGAACTAGAAAAGAAGTTCAAAATATACAAAGAATAATTGAAAAACAGGGAGGAAATACCTACAATAAGGTAGGTTCTTCATTGTTTGTTCATGTTTATGTTTCCAGATGGATTTGGATCTTTAAATACAGGAGGACAGCCTTCCACATCTGGATGCATAAGGATGGGAGGATTAAAAAAAATTATTATAGTATTTAGCGATAGCAGGAAAATAGAAAGTAAACTTTGAACAACACAATACTATTGATCTACTCCACTCATCTGAAATGCAAGTCACCAACTGTGGAGTTTTAGTAAGAAAATACCTGTGATGCTATTTTGTGGCTTTTTACTACTACACTGGTAGTAAAATAAATCCAGTTCTAGCACAGACTTAAGCTTGGTAACTGCAGCAAAAAACTCTGCCTGGCAACTGACATATGAACATCCTATTCAGCCCGAGTGTTCACTCCAAGTAGAAAAGGAGCTGTGTGGGGGGCAGAATAACAAGTTATGCTTGTTATTGTACATGTCATGACTAATAACACAGGGTAATGTTGGGTCTTCTGTTTCAGGTATCTGAATATGGAGATATTGGGGTTCCACTCCCAATTTTTCACATTTGGACAGACCAATTAATCTCTTAATATACTTTCATTGCATATGCAAAGCAAAGATGTTTACTGACTCTTAGTCAGTTCAGATAAATGCAGACATGCCCTGGTTCACTGAGGAAGTCACACAAGCTCAGGTAAAGACACTAGTCTTTTTTGGTGTGATAAAAACACCTTACAGTAGGAGAAAGCAGTTTTTTTGTATTTCTGAGTTGGTCCTGTTGATCAACTTTTTGCATGAGTCTGAGCATTTTGTGGTTGTCTGTACAGAATGGGGACAGTGTAATTTCTTTGGAATGTAGTTCCTCCTTTTGTAAAGAGCCAAGTTGGCAAACCTGGCTGCAAGCACAGTTTTAGCCCAATTCCCTTAACTACTGTCAGCACTTACTTAAATTTTCTACTTTATGCTTTATGGTTATAACATCTATCTACCTGAATTCTTGTATTGAAATGCAGAGCAGATTTTGGAAGCCCTTCCTGTCTTATAAAGCTAATAGCCTTCCATACTGTGATAATTAAAAGAATGGCATGGGTCATAAAATGAAAAATATTAAAAGGCAGATAGCCATGAGCAACCAAGACAGCATACAGATTTGATCTAAATGTTCTAACAGCAATTATGAATGATCTTGATGCAGGGAATTTCCTGCAGTTTAATTGTCATTTGGTGCTAATGGTTCTTAGGAGTCTCTGAGACAGTAACTCTTCATAGCCAAACATTAATCTCTTTTTTTTTTCTTAAAGTGTTGCACATCAATAGATAGTGATGATAAAGTACATCATATGAGAACTGTACCAATGGATCTATGTTAACACTAAATTATCAAGTTTCCTTTTGATGTTATAGTAAATATAGTAAGTATAATAACAGCAACTAAAACCCAACAAGTCCCTGAATTCCTCCAAGGTGTGGTACAAATACCTAGGATACCAAGCAAAACAAATTGTGCTGGCTCTGTTTTTTTCTCCGAAAGAACTGGCAGGACAGTGTCAGGCAGTGGCTTTTCTGCTCCGTGGATGCACATAAAGCATGCTGCTGGGTGCCATGACTTCACCCTTCTCAGTCAATGTGTCTCTAAGAGCCATGAGGTAAAATTAGCGACAAAACCTAGGGTCAAGGATTTCCAATAGGTTGCTGACGCCTTGCTTGATATATAGCGAGATCAGCACATCTGTAAGAGTGAGCCGGGCCTCCAGAATGAGAGAGCTCACCCAAGGGCGGGAATAGGACCGTCAGCTCTACTTTACTGAACCTGCTGCAGGTGGCTTATCCAGGTAAAGGAGAAAATGTGAAAAACCCCTTCTTGTGGACTTGTGGTGGCACTGCACAGAAGCCTTTAGGTTGCCTCCAAGCTCCCTCCTTGCATTTAGGAATTTCTGTGAGTCTGCTGAATGGGTTTGGCCTGGCACAATCCATTGGGCTGATACGGTGACTTGTCCACATTTATCACATTTAGTGCTGGAAAGTGCATTGCACTCCTTCCATGCCCAAGCTGGCTCCACAAGCAGTATAACCATGGTTGTGTAATGTTGTGTTTGAGATAACAAGTCCCACCAAACAAAAACTGACTCTGTGCAAACCTAACTTGTTGGTCTTTGCCCCAAGTGAAAACATGGTGCAAACCCTCAGAACAGCTACAAATAAAACTGACTAGTGAAAGTAATGAAGTGTGTATTTATGCCTTAGCTTAGCAGAACACATCCTTTATCTAATACCAAAGCTAATAACCTGATGGTCTACTTAGCTTCATAGCAGCCTTTTGATAATCAAACAGGAGCAATGTCAAGGGTAGTGTTCATTTTCCATCTGTGTTTGGTTAAGGAGGTTATGACCTTTTCTTTTTAATGCTGACCTCACTTTTGTCACTGCAAGTTTATGTTATTGCAATGCACTTTAACTGATGCCCTACTTTCACTCAGTTTAGAAACTGAGTTAATGATGGCTCATTGGCATGACTGCTGCCTTGCTGTGAACCTGTGATTCATGATCTGCTTCCAAGGACTTTACGATATTGGTGTTCATAAATCCCGAAATGGCCTGGGACCAGCCTATCTGACATCCTGGCTCTCACCAGAGGCAACAGTGTCACAGCTGCAATCAGTAGAGTGGCTGATCTGGAGCAGCCTCAGCTTCTGTTTCTTGGCAGATGTCCCTCAGTGAGAGTCCATCAGACACAGCTTTTATTCTGATATATTGTGCTGACCTTCAGAAGATGCTGAAAAGCTCAATAGTTTGAAGAAGGTGTTCAGGGATGGCTAAGCTGTCTGAATTCTTTCATGCTAATGGGGTCTTTTTTTTTTTTGGTCTTTTTTTTTTTTTTAAATTTAGTTTTATTTTTCAGCTGCTTCATTTACTTTCTTTCAGACTTGGGGAGCTTAAATGTTCAACTGCTGCTCTCGGGGGTTCTTGTTTATACAGGGCCTGGTACCAGGTTTTGGAATTGTTCAGACCCTGGAGTGTCTCCTTTGGAAATCTGGAGCCAGATTCAAGGAGTTTGTGAGATAAGCAAAGAGGCTGTTTCCAAACTTCAGAGAATATTTACCTTTCTCATAGGGGTGACATGAGGATAAATTCACTCATTCTTTACAAAACACTTCCAAAATATGAAGGGCTTAGTGCCAGTGTTTACAAGAGGCAGACCACAGAAAGGTTTAGCTGTAGGATGGTGCCTGCCATAAAGGAGTTGATTTAAAACTGTCATCTTTGACCCCTCATAAGCAGGTTGATCAAAGGTCTAAATCTGGGACTAGGGCTTGGCTCTTCCCCTCTCTGCCACCTGCCCTCCCAGAGGCACAGGCAGGCCCTGCCTGCGCTCTCCCAAACTTCTGCCATGAGAGATCCAGCATCCTACCTTGACAGCCATTCCTCACTCTCCTCCTCCTGCCCCAGCAGGAAGATGCAGACAGTGGAAAGCGTGGATGTGAATCCTCCTAGGCAAAGTGGTCCTCACACTTTGGAGATGAGTGGGCCAGGAGGAAGAGAGGGAATTGCGCGTGGGACTGGAGGCTGCCTGTCAGCAGCAGGACCTATCTGCAGTGCCTAGCTCCATCCTGTCTGTGGACTACGAACAAGCTTTGCTGGGAGCTATAACCCAGCCAGGATTGAAGGCCTCTTACTGCTCCATGTGATTTCCTCTCCTGCAGAGTAGAAGCTCAGGTGAGACCCAGGGAATATTCAGGACAAAGCCCAGATACCAGTTCATCTAAGCACCTGAGAGCTTTGTGGCTAGTGAGTGTTAGCTTTCTGGATCCCTTTCCTGGAGTTATGCCCTGAACTTACTCTAAACCCCATTTTAGATGCCAAAGTAGCCTCTCTGGATCATACCCATAATTTTAAGCTTGGTCTGCTTATCCAAAAGGAAAATAAAATGGCATTGGTAAAATTGGAAATGTCAGTTAATGTATGTTTTTAATTTAGAACTTTATATTACAACAATTGCTCCTGAGCATGAGGTTTTGTTAAGTATTTGATACCACTGAATTTAATACTTCAAGCACTGAACAAAAGTCACTGTCATTTAACAAGAACATTTTCTTCTACATCCCTGCTCGTACTTAAAATATTCAAATTATATTGTATTGCTTATTAGCACCATGTATGGCATGTTCAGATAAAAACTGGACTACTCATATGATTATTAATTATTCACTTGAGCAATTTAAATTTGAACAAGACACAGATATTGGAGGTGATGATGATCTAAACTCTTACACACCCAGACCC
The DNA here is from genome assembly GCA_013400335.1 of Eurystomus gularis. Classification (NCBI taxonomy): domain Eukaryota; kingdom Metazoa; phylum Chordata; class Aves; order Coraciiformes; family Coraciidae; genus Eurystomus; species Eurystomus gularis. The sequence goes on from VZZY01017785.1 coordinate 86,051, forward strand.
TCACACGTAAGCCTGGTTTTGGACCCAAGGTTTGTCAGCGTAAGTTGCATTCCTTTATTGCGGAGCCGCTATCTTTTCCCAGACTTGACTCCAGAGTCTTTATGCAAACAATATTCTCATTGATTCCTGTGATAGTTGAGCTGACTAAGGACTACAAAACGGGGTGCTTAAAACAACCTGAAAGGCAGAAGATCTGTTGACATGACAGAATCTCAGCATTATCTCATTTAAAATGAGCAATAGATGATACATGGTAAATACTGAGATGTAGAAGGCATAACATAACAGGAATGATAGGTGCAGAAGAGTAAATCTTTAAAAATCTTATATATTGTTAATGAAGATAATCATTACTCTTTAAAGAAAGACTGAATTAACCTACACTGCATTTCCAAGTAACAAGCTAATGGACACGGGCATTATCTTTTCATAAGTCTTTGAAATCCCTACAAACCATGCCTAGTCAAATATTTGACTGATGGGCTTTTACCCCTATTAATAGCAAGTGATGGAGGTCTCGGTAAATAACCTACCTTCAGATTTGCCTTTTCCAGAAGGAAAAGGGGTCTTTTCTTACTCTTTAGACACCCCTATTGCTCCTTGCTGCTTCCTCAAAGGCTTTTTGTACTGCGAAAACAATTCACTGTTTTTTACCTTATTTTTGTGCCCTGTGGGGATTTTGGGTGTGCACTCTCCTCAGATAAGCGGGAAGCCTTCCCGCTGCAGTCAGGGGAACTTTGGAAGCCATGCGAGCTTATCTCCAGGCAGAGGTTGGCCCAGCTTGTGTTTAGTTTACGAGACAAGAGTGGTATTATTTGCATAAAAGGAGTTCTTTTCAAGTATGCTATATGAAAACCTCTCAATTTGAAAACAAACAAAAAAAACCACGCAGGGATTTTCAGGAAGCAGCGAAGATGTCTGAGCTCTCCCCCAACTGATTTTATCATGGCAGCTTACATTTGAAGAAGAACAAACATATACTTATTTTTGTAAATGTGTTTTCAGAAGGGAAGAAAACTCCAGAGAACTGGCTAACAGTCCTTCTGACTGATAACAACCACGCACGGTGTTTTCCCTTTTTAGCCCTGCAGGAAAAACATGGGATCCAGTTCTGCAATTAGAAGGTCATTAATGATTTTTGTGATTTCATGCACTCTGTGCTGACTTTACCTACCTTCTGTCTGGCTCTCATCTCTCCCAACCTCTGTTAGCATACCCTGCATTCAGAGCTCTTCCTCTTGTGTAGCCTGCCACAGTTATCCAGGAAAAAAAAAGATAACTGTTGTGGTCAGGTCTTTCTGAATATAACCAAAAGAGGGAGGGAATCATCCCTTTCTCACAAATGGACATGTCTTGCAATCCATCTCTTTTGTATACCTAGGGTCAGGATAACAAGGACAAAAATCCAGTGGAATTTGATACAAAGAATTGTAACTGAATTCTATGGGATTTAATGGAAGATAAAATGTAATGGGATTTTAACATATTGCAGTTCTGAAGCACAAACAGAACTGATATTAAATTTCATAGGATAGTTCAAAAACTTATAGCAAGGTTCCCATGCTGGGTAGATTCAATAAGATTTTCCCATTGTGGAAATCTGACTGACAGGCCAAGGTGGAGACCTGCAAGATTTGGAGAACGTCACAGGAGACCTCCCCAGACAAGGAGCTATTCAATCCTCTGAGAAGGCAAAAGGACACAGTGAAATGTTGCCAATGCCATGTTCTCTGCTGATCCATATATAAGGCCAATGTTTGCAATAGCAAGAAAAAAAACTTTTGAAAAGTTCAGGTTCTGACTACAGCGTACTTAACAAACATTAAATACTAGGAATTGAGGAAAACAAAGCAAAGCATAGAAGAAAAACAAAAAAGCCATAGTACAAGTATGGGTCCTCTACCTGTTCTCAGCATTTGCACAGTTTCTACTGAATGTGATCAAATTTATTTGTATCCAGACACCCTGAGTTTAACAAAAAGGTGCTGTCCCTAGTAGGGGTTCTTCATCTGGTGTGCAAAAAACCAATCCAGACACCCAGTCAAGATATTTGTCTGTATTTCTATTCTGCAGAATAGGGTGCCAGACATCTAACAACAGCCATCACACCCAACATTGCAAGGCACACAATAGCCATATTAGCACAAGGCCCTTGATTGGTTAGTTGTATTTCCCTATCCATCCTACAACATGCAGAAGTAGGCTATCTAATGATTAAAACATTTTAGGGAGGTTTGGGGAGGTTCGCTTATGAGCATGATCATTTTTACCTTAGGAGTGTGTATTTTAGCATTACAATTACCCAAGGTTACTTTAGAATATGCTCTTAACTCATCTTTGGTCCAAAAGTTATTTATTTTGTTATTTTTATGTCAAAGTCTGCAGCACCAAAAGAACACGTAAGACATAATGTTTTGTTTCACATCCTGTTCAAGGTTAAGTATCCTCTATGATGCCTCCGCTATGTTTCAACCAAGACTTCTCAATACATTTTTAGCCTTGTTCTTTCAACATCAAAAGGCAACTACATCCTGGCTTGGGGAACACCTCCATTTACTATCTGGAAATGCTGCAAACACAAACAAGGATAGAACTCATTATCATGCAGCACTCCATCCTTGAAGACATACAGAAAGGCAACAGCAAAGTGGATGACAAAGCTTTCCTTCATCAGAAGGGTTAAAAAACAGTTAAGATAAAGTTTTCAATCATCTACTGTGGGCTAAATTGCATCTTCAAACATGCACAATGTTTTCCACTTATTTGAATGGATGGTAATCACATTTTTCAGAGCGAAATTTGGATTATATTCTCTGATGCATAAATGCTTAATCTCATAGGCAGCTCCGCATTGGCTCACTGCTTCACTGGAGTCCAATACTGTTTGTATTCTACCTACTCTTTAAAGCATTATTAACATTGCAATTGTACTGGTTTTTTTTTTTTACTACAGCTTTGGGCATTTGTAAGAATGTATCAAATATCACGTATTAACAAGAAACATTTTTCCCCAGGAAAAATATTGGCCTCTAATCCAAAGAGCAATAGCAATAAACCTAAAGAATTTAAGCAAAGGTTTGGCACGACAGTAATATATAACATTTAAAATTAGTACCCACTTTCTAGAAGTAGACAGGAAAACTGAGTATAACTCCAGTAATTCATTTAACATTTTCATGACATTAGGAAATAGGAATTAATCAACTTTTGACATGAATTCAACTACCAACACCTTTCATTGTCTTCAGCAAAGCTGCCTCTCTCTACTTTATCCTGCTTTCTCAGACCTAACTAATAGAATCTGGTATTTTTGGATGAGAAGACACGTCATGAAGACACATGAAAATCATATAATAATACCCATAACAGACACAGAGATATATAACAGATAAAAGGATATATAATTCCCATAACCAAAATCCTAATACAATTTTGGCTGTACAACTCTTAGAGAGAAATCCAAGCCTCAGTCACCCCAGTATATATCTGAAGACAGATGAAGCTTGTGAAGTCATTTCAGTTTTACAGAGCAAAATATGTTCTTTTCTAGTCATGGATTTGGAACAACCCACAGATTTGAGAATCTTCTCAAAGACTGAGGTTACTCGGAAACCTGCTACCTTTATCCTCACAGGAGGAGGTGGGGGGGGAAAGAGAGAGAAGCAAACTCCAACATCTTAATAAGTATCTCTAGTGGTCCTGAAATCTTAAAAATTTATAGTTTGGGCCTACCAATCAAAAAAGCATTCTTACTCGTGGCAAAGCAAAAGACAAAACAATAAAAAACCCACATATGTCTCTACACATTCACATGGCACAATTAGACCTCTACTAAGCTTGAAACCATGCTAGCTAGAACAGTACAATATGGAAAAAAAAAAGGCAACTGAAAGGTGAGGTTCAGCACCCAGCTCAAACAAACTAAAAAATAAATAAACAAAAGAAATATATCCTGAAATAAGGAGAAAATAGGTAAGTATGGAATTCTAATTGTAGCTGGTAATTGTTTTCATCTGCTCATTTGACATGCTTAGAAAGGATTTGTTTCCACAAAATTTAGGCAACAATGAATAGCTCCTGCAGAGATTATCAATTTGTACAAATATTAATGAGAAAAATTGAATATGGAAAAAGATACCTCAATCTTCTATTAAAGTTGAAGGAGAGGAAATCCATTTTGCAACTGCTGTGCAAACCACACATGAAGGCAGAGCTAAACTCAGTGCCCAGGAAGAGTCAGTGGCAAAACTCCCAGGGATGACCGTGAGGTCACAGTCTTGCTCATGGTTCCTACCAGGCAAGTAGCACAACCACAAAAGGAGGTGTAAAAAGCTGGAGATTCACAGGTGTTGTAGGTCCAAGCCATTGTGGTGGGTGATAGAGGGACTGGAATTCAGCTGAGGACAATGTTCTGCCAGATGTGGGCAGGGGCAGCAGCCAGCACAGCTGGGGCTGGGCATGGACATCCCACAGTGGGGCCATGTGGCTCTCAGCCGTAGCAATCACTTGGCATAATCAGTCCATTAGTCCAGGTTTCTCCCTTTTCCAGACAGTTGTTTAAAATGAGCATTACTTGAAGCAAACCAGAAACCTTAACACTGTATTTAACAAATAACTATAACTTTACTGTCTAAATTCAGGGTGGTCCAGCTTCGTTACTGTTACAGGCAAAATGCTTTCTTGAGTCTCATAACTCTGAAGAGGGCTTAGCTATGGCACGTAGGGTGCAGAGGCACACTACAAGGTCACAAACCTTGGTACTTCAGATACCAAGAGCCACGAGTATTATAAATGCTTTATATTTTGGTCATCTGCCCATGTCTACACAGCTGAAAGCCCTTCAGGTATTGCAAGCAATCCTCCTGCAGTTGGGCTCTCACCCGGATGCCACCTGTTGGGCTACTCTTCGGTCTATAAAGAGAATCAGAAGATTTTGCAGGACCCTCTTCAGTCACAACCAAAGCTACGACTCTAGCCATTTTATAAGATAAATTAAACATTTGGCAAATTGCATACCCTTATGCTGAAAGAACATCTGCCTGAAGCCAAAAACTTCCCCTGTGGGAAGTGCACAACTTACATTGTATAAAATTGTCAATAAAAGTTAATTACTTATTGCCTAAATCTAGCTGTCTTTATAACTGTGCTGCCTCAATTAACTGAGTCTGCTTGCAGAAGAGTAACTGAGAGGCCCCCATGCTTCAGCATCAATTCCAGACCCATGCTATTTTGAAAATAAAAGACCTGTATCCTGTCCAAAAAATAAACTCTGGAGGTGACTTGCCATGTTGCCATTTTGGATTACAAAAAAAAAAACAAACTCAGCCAACACACAGGGGAAGGCTTAATTCCAGCAAACACACACATAAACAGGAAACCTCTCTCCAGTCAGAAGGTATTTTTCCTTTGTACAATGGGGTTCAAAGATGTGTCATCATATAGTTTAAAACAATTGCTAAGGAACCTTACCATTTCCAATAGCTTAGGAATAGAGTTGGCTTCCACGGTCAAAAGCCTGTCCGAACTTGCATGGGAAGCACACAAACGCTAACAAATACATGCTGGCTTAGACCAGCACAGAGTTTTTAATCAATAAGCATGTCAAGCTGGGGGACGGGGAGGGGAGGGAATCAATTTTCAGAAGGCAAATGGTAACAACTGTAGATTTAATCAAATTGCATCTGCAATCCCTTACTATTCTCAATATTTTTGAAAGAAAGTAGCTCCCTGGTAAAGAATGAATTTCAATAAATGTCACATGTTTGGTTATATTGCTGATTTTTTAAATTTATCAAGCTAGGTCACTGATCCTTCCCAGAAGGATACCCGTACATGTCAAAAAGATTCTGATACTGTTTAGTTGGATAAACATCAAAATGAAGGAGCTACGGTAGAGGAAAGTAACTTACATAGAAATTGTTATTTCTCTGTGACTACAGGAAAAAAAGATATGCCAGTGTGACCCTTCAAAAAGAGGTTAAAGCTGCAATGTACACAACAAAATGGATAGCTTTTAAATACCATGGTGATGGCCATGGTGTGAACACTTGAACAAAATGAAAATCTTCTGAAAGCATTCGGCAATTTTCCTTTCATGTGCATTTGCAACCAGATTTATCATGACTTCAAACGAGATCCCTTCCACCGTCTCACATACAAAAGGACAATTGCATGTTCGTTTTCTTGGGATGAAGAGAAGAGATTACCATGGAGGTATAGGACGGGCACAAAAAAAGGGGATCTGTTTAGGTATTTTGAGGTTATTAAACTCTTCTGTTATTGACACCTGCTTGAAAAATGAAATGCTCCAAGGCATTCACTTCCCAGACTGATGTGCTGGGGAGAGAAGCGGAGGAGAGGGGTTTCAGTGCATCCACCACATCCCTGTTTGCACCGCATGCACCCTGTGCCTGGCTTGTACACATAGCCTGTCCTTAAAATCCAAAGGTTACAAAACCCTTAAAATTTGAAGGTTATAAACCTTCTTTATCTCCACTTCTGTCTTCCACTCTGGTATTTGATGTACTCAATTGCAACTAATTCAAGGAAGGTCCATCTGAGCCAAGGGGACTCGGTCAACATCTAGTCACATCAAGTGATTGAAAAAGATCACAGTGTGACTAAAAAGTCTCAGAACAGATCAAAAAAAAGGAAATCTACTTGGTAACACTGTTTCCTTCAAAGGACTTATATCCTAGACAAATTTGGTCTGATAACTTTACCTCTCCTTTATTTTTCTAATGTCTAAAATTGGAGTGAAAATAAAATACTTTATCTTCTTGTACAAGATCATAGTTTTCCTGAAGGCAAATAGCTTGGCAATTTGCTAGATTTGTTAATGCTAGAGGAAACAAGTTAGCACACATACCATGTGTTTGAATGCCTTTGGAAATTAGATTGAAACACTGATTTGATTTCCTAAAAGGTATCTTAAACAAGGCAAGGTTAGAGATTTGGAAAGTAATGAGAATTTGTGTGACTTCAAACAGCTCTACATAAAACAGACCTGATATTCTGGGGGGAAAAAGGTCACCTAATTATTCGTTTCCTGAAGGCCCTGTCTATACTACATTTCCCCTGGGTAAGGAAACTGATTTAAAAATGGCTTCTGTTAACGTACTTGCATCAGTTGCTGTGTATGAGATATATAGATTTGTTAAAACCATTGCCAAGAAAATCACAATGTTTTTACAAGGCAAAAAACAACAGAAACCTTCTTGGCTTGCCTGTGGCAAAGAGGTGCCATCCTCACAGTTCTCCGTGGAGCCGTGGTCCTGCCTCCTTGGTGATGGTACGCTGCTTGGGACCACGTGGCACGACTGTCGATGCTGAGTTGCATGGGCTTAATTACCAGCTATAACCTTTGCGTGGGAGGCAAAAATCACAGTCTGTGGCCACGGCAGACAAGATGCACAGGTTGATGGCTCAGCTGAGGGTAACAGCCTAATGAAACACAAAACTGTGCCACCGGCTCGAAGGCCAGCCAGCGAGGCAGCAATGGGGAGGTGGGAAGCCTGGACACAAGGGTTTCACAGGAGCCAGCCATGAAGGTGTGGCTGCCACCCAAAAATCTTAGGAAAGTTTGAAGTTTCACACACTGCAACCCATTCCTTCTCTTTTGCACCAAGCAGATCCTGTAACTCCCTTCTGGGTTTTGAGTTCCCGTACTTTCACAGAACGCTATTCAGCTACTTTATAATTTACTCGTTCAAGAAATAATGAGTGTTTTGGTAGCACTGAGAGAGTCCAAGTAGGATTTCCCTTACACTAGGTATTCCACAAACACATGAGGAGATGCAGAACCTCTCCTTGCTTTCCGCCTGAAGCTAATAAAGTCTAGACACATCACCACCACAAAGCAACCATGGTACAATGGAGATAACCCAGGGGTCTGGGACTCCCACTGCTGCAACTCTGGCTCTCTGGCTACCCCCGCGCAGCGTGCTGCCAGCATCAGGTTCCCTTTATGGCTGTGAAGGCAAGGCTGCTGCTCTTGCACTGCAGCCAGCTGTGCCAGTTAACTCTCTGGAATCCTGGAAGCCAGATTTGGGAGGTAGCAGGCTTTGAATTTCTCCTCCGAGTTGAAAAACTCAGAGTAGTCACTTGCAGATCATAGAAGAATGAGAGTAGGTGGGTTTGCCCCTTCAATTGCACCAGACCAGCAGGGGGAAGTTACAGGTCAACAGCTAAGGTGCCAAAAAACTATAAATGCAGGTAAGTCAGGAAGGGAAAGGCAGTCCTGGGAGGGCAACATCTGCCACTTAGTGTTATGTTCACGAGCTGTTCATTGAACCTCTACTGAGTTTTGGCTTTCTGGCTGGCTTGCCCTGACTCAGTGTGCTCCTGTCCATCTCTAGGCTGCCCTGCCACCTCCCATGAACCACTCTCCAGCCACAACATGTGCAATTGAGTTTACCAGTAAAGAACTGCTATGCAGTGGTTTTCCTCTGGAGAACAAAAAAAAGCCCTATAGGATAATAAAGACAATTCATTTCCTCGCCACCAAAAAGGCAAAGAAGCTGACTCCCTTCTCTGTAAATAGAGACATGAATGTTTTACAAAATACTGCTTTTTCCAAATGATTCAGTTTGCATTAGAAAACAGTCAGAAAAAGAATCATACAGGGCTGAAGGAGGATTAGAGCACACAAAGAACCAGCGATACAGTCATTCTCTAACTTAGTTTTCAACATGCAGCTCCTGCCAAAGGCTAGCTTTTTGCTCTCACAGTGATCTGTAAACATTTAACCAGCTCTTAGAGAAACATGTGAGACACTTCATCTTGCCTGATTATGAATCCAAACCTCTCAGATCTCAAAAAAAAAGAGAAAAAAAAAAAAAAAACAAGAAGGGAAAAAAAAGGACACCATCATCTTTTTGCTGGTGGACAACACAAAAAGCACCTGTAGGATGAAAGCAAATGATGTACCACACATGGCATCGGTTCTTTGGGGGCAGCGTGCATTGCAGCTTGAATAACCTCCTACAGGTTACAAACGCACAGTTTGTTAAACATCACTGTTAGTCGATTATTAATCCCTATTTTAAGACATACAGCGCAAAACTTCCAATTTCTAAGGAGTGCACCCAGCATTTATAAAGCCAAAGACCACCGAATTTATTGCCGACATGGAAACGGTGATGGAATGCCATTCTATGGTGCGAATCATCTACCAGTTGAAGCAAATTCAGAGCTTAAAAACAGGGGAAAAAAAAAAGTCCAGACCACAACATGAGTGCAAAGAAGACCGAGAACGCCGCACAACCAGAAAGTACCGAACCCCAGCTCGGGGGGTCCCGCAGGCTCACCCCGGGAGCTCACAGCCCCACAGACCCACACGGCGGAGCCAGCGTTTCCGAGCTGGAAGCTCCCCGGGGCT
>VZZY01017785.1:96017-167621 GCA_013400335.1 Eurystomus gularis
GCTGCGGGGCGGCTCTGCGCGCCCTTCCCTCCGGCGCCTCCACCGCGCTGGTGGCGGCTCCCAGCGGTAAATCAGCGGGTCCCCTCGGCTCCCTCCGCCCCTCCGGCGCGGTCCTGACCTGCCTGTGACTCACCACATCGCTGGAGCCCGGGTGCGCGTCGGGGGAAAGGAGGGAGGGAGGGAGGGAAGCAGGGAGGGAGGGGGCGCCTCCCTCCCTCCCTCTCTCCCCTCCCTCTGTCCGTCCCTCCTTCCCCCCCCATCCCTCCCGGCCAAGCTCCCCCAGCCTGGGGGCAGGAGGGATGGCTGCCGCTTCCCAGACGGCCGAAGCGGCGAGGGGACCCGCCGCAGCCGCCCGCGGTGGCTGTTCTCCTGCACCCGGGCGTTTCCAGGTCGAGCGGGTACCGGCGGCGGGCGGGCGCTGGGCACCGTCAGGTGTCTGCGCCTGGGTGATGCCGCAGCCTTACCCTCAGAAGGCAGGACGCGGTCACCTCCTGGCTTGCCCCCGCAGCCTCCAGGCTTTATAGCGGAGAACAAGTTCAGCCCGGATCGCCTCTGTCGTAGTGTCGGTGCTGTCTGTGCTCTGGATGTCTGTCTACGTGGAATTCGGAGTAAGTGGCCTCACGTCGTCTAGACCATCGAATAGCTATCTCACCCCACATGCGCTTCCTACAGGGTACTAGACGGCACGGGCTGGAGTCTCTCCCTTGCAAGGTTTGCAAGGCAAGGTGGTGGCTTCGTCTTTCAGAGATGCTGGGAAACTGAGGTGCTGAGCAATGCCATGTACACTTGTGGGGCTGCTGAGCGACTGCGAGTCTCAACACCAGGGCCTACACCAGAGCACCCATCTTTTTTTGTGGTAATGAATTTCAGCAGCTACTGATTTAAACCAGATTTTAAGTGAAGGGCCCCATATTCCAATAGAAGTTATTGGACACATCTATTTCCCTTTTGCATGCTGCCTTTTTTGGCCCCAACTCTGCTCCCCTTAATCATATCATTTCAACCGATGGATGTTTTGCATGAGTAAAGTACGAGGAACTGTAAGAAACTTTGCCCAGTTTCATGATTAACCATGGGAAAAATGTCAGACCTTATATCAAAACACTCTGAAAGGAAAATTAAATAATGTATTGTATGTATTTGGTTTAGGCCCAGGATGTCACCATGATGTGTATACAGGCAAAGCTGTACATCAGAACAAAATGCTTTTAAAAAGCAGTTAGCCAGCCTTCCACTAATCTGCATCAGCAGCACTTTCACAATTTATCTGTCACCTCTTTCCTACGGGCTTTTTGGCACTAGTGATAAAGACATCTAACCTAGCTATAAACCAAATCTCTGCAAAAATGTGTGATCGAGGCAGCGTGTAACCTTTTATGTGTTTAACTTGTGAAATTCTTACTCTGAAGTAGCTTTTACTGACAAGAGATAGCAAGAAAGCCCACTTCAGTAAGAAAAGTGTAGGAAGGCTACAGGTGAGGTTATACTGATTGCCTCCTCATTTCATGTATGTTAGCAACACACCAAAATTACACCAAGTGACAATAAAACCAGCCCCTTCTCCTGCTCCCTGAAAGATAAAATTGCCAAAAAGTAACCAGTGATACAAATGTTCTGACTGATCTGATCTAATTTCTTCAAAGTCCCTGGAAATGTGTCCATTTACTTCAACGACCTTTACTTCAATTAATACTCAGCAGTAGTTAGAAAAGGAAAACTGAGAAGCAGCACACACAGTGCCAGCCCCCAGAGGGAAGAGCGTGGTTACAGTGAGATCATACTACTCACCGGGCTTCAGCTAGTGATCAGTTACTCAGTGTGCATCCCCACGACTACACCAGATTTGGAAGAATCTTCCTTATTACTTTTGAAAGACAGTGATAAAGAAGAAGCTTTCAGTCCGGTGTTCAGCCTCTTAAGGATAGCCCCACATGTTGTCTGTTCTTTACGCTGCTCTTCTGTTCCCCATGCACCTGCCCGGGCTGAACAGCCAGCGCCCAGGCTGTTATCAGTGGGACAGCCTGTGCTATTCTAAAGCTAACAAATGGATTGTCACTAACAAAAAAAAAGGAGAAACAGATGTTTCCTCTCCATTTTGACCATGCCGATGCCATGTTATTTTAGGTTAGCTGTATGAGACAACTAGACTGCAGCGGGGCTTTGATAATCCTCGGATACTCCCTTCGCGGTGCTTGCAATGGTATGTATGCACCATGAACAGCTACTCAAAGGCTTGAAACATCTTTCAGGTGCAGGAACTGGTGAAAAAGAAACTACGACCTTCTTATTTACCATCCTATTTTTCTTACAACTTTTCCTTGCTTTTCTCCTCTGTCCAAAAGGAGCTAGTCATCTTCTGTTAAGGCGTCTGGCATAAGTGTGATGGTGTGGCACATTTTAGAAAGCTGACGGCACTGGAAAGAACAACTCAGAAGCGTAAAGGAGAGTCTGTCGGGGTGATCTATTCAGCAAGAGAACTGGAATGCACTGGGGAGAGTATCTGCATGTGCTTCCCAGCCCTGACGTGTTTCGAGATAGGGAGCTGACGAGCAAATGCTACCACTTGTTCCAGGATACAAGCATATAGTTATAAATATTAATTGCAAGGCTATGCTAAAGTAAAACTTTCAAACATAAAGATGAGTAATGAAAACACGCAACAATTTCTATTTCTATGCATTGGCAGTCGTGCATCCCCAGCACGCTAAGGGCCCCAGTTCAGTACTAGGGGTTTGATTGTGACTTGTGTTCTGAGCCTAAGAAATGGTTTATCAATAATTACAGATAGCAAAATGAAGTCCAAAGACCAGCATCATCTAGGTACCCAACTTCTACTTAATTTCAATAAGGAGAAGGTATTTAAATATCTCTGTAAATCTGGATCTAACCACCTTTTTTGAACCTGCAGAATCACACATGTCTACTGTGCATTTCTGCAGGACCACACTGTGTTATACAGCACCACAGCTCTACGGTACCATCAAAGGATTTGCTCTCTGTCCTCTGCTGCAGTCATTCACACCTTTGGGAGCAGATATAAAATGCAAATGTCATTGTGAGACTCCAGAGACCTCTGACTTAGCGGGGCTTACTCATGAGTAAATGATTTCACAAGGAGCAAGACAGTGGAAAGGAATTAATTTAATGCTTAAGAACACGCGAAACAGAGATCTCTAGTCCTGAGCTTAGCAGTGGTGGGTATCAGGTCCCCTTCTGCTGCAGTACCCTGCAACATGGACTGACAGTAGGTCAGTCTGAGTCTCCCTGGAGGGTGATATACAAAAAAAAAGAGCCTTAAATGACTCCACCCAAGCCGACTGCCTTACAGAGCAGTGATCCAAAGGTAAAATACCAGTGCAACAGTAATGTGTGGGGTAATGTGTAACCGTAATTCCTGCAGACCCTTGTTTACGGGAAGGCAGCCTGGCTGCAAATGCCAGGGGCAGCTCAGGGAAGGGATTTGTGCCTGAGGCACAATGACTACGTCCCTTCAAGTCACTCTGACATAATCCCTCTTTCTCTGCCTTTCCTGGGCTCAAAAAGCACACGGTGGGCAGGGACGGATGTTGTTGACTGGGGGATTCGGCTCTGGAAAAAGCATGCCCATGATGGTTGTTCTGCCCCTCTGGAAACCTGGCTAAATATCACAATTGCTACTTAGATCTGTAGGCTCCAAAGATTTGATCATCGCTGTGCTTTATGGCTATTTATTAATTATCTAGGCATTTATTAACTTAGCCTGTAGATTCTGCAGGCTGAATAACTACTTTCTCTTGGTTTGTAAGAGGGTCAACTATGGCATCAAAAGAGATCTCAGCCTGTGACTGAAGGTTTCAAAACTCCCTTGCAAAGCCAGAAATAGAAGTTCACAGTCAGAAATCCTGATCTCCAACCACTAAGCTACCCTGGGCAGTTCTCCATTCGTATGGCAACACCAAAGGTGTTTCCACTCATTGCACTGTGGATCACAGGTGATTTCTTTTCTCTATTTATTGACTGAGCAAAAGGAAGTCCTTCGTTTAACTTAAGGGCTTTTTTCTCCTCATTTATCTTCCTGGTTGTAAATGAACATCACAACTGAGAAATTCCAAAATCCGAATGGATTGCATGAGAATGGAGGAAAATATGGATGGGGCTAGCGCATCTGAAATCTGGATTGCCATGCGTTTGTGTCCCTGTTGTGCCAGACCCAGAGCCTTGGTGACCACGTGGGAAGCTGGCACGTGAAGTTCAGGCATCCAGCAAAAATCAATCACCCAAAGGAACAAAGATTAGTTTACAGACAGATCAGCTCTTCAAATCCATCTGCTATGCCGTAACATGAGTGCTAATGCCCGCAAAATGACGAGGTCAGAGACCAAGGAGGAGGGTGGGCTTGCAGCAGCCGAGATTTACATTAGTTTAAATTGAGAAGGCATCTCACCCTCTGGAAAGCAGCAGGGAAACTGGGAGAAGATGGTGTGTATTGCAGTGTTTCTCCCACCTTAGCCTTGCCTCCCTTCCTAATGGTATTGAAATATCTTAAATCCCCGAATGAGTATCCCTGAATGCACAAAACCCAAAGAACATTTCAGGGATGTAAAGCTGAATGGTCTTTATGATTTTACGCTCACATTCCTGAAATGGATACAAGTGCAGTAGCCATCCGTGCATTCACTGAGCTTACACAACAGAAGCAAAGGCTTTCCAGCACTTGCCGTGGAGAACTCATTGTGAGCTGCTTCAGGTAGAGCACAGCAGCAAGCTCCAAACCCAACATCATATACATGCCACTTTGGCACAGTACATTTGTTTGCACAACTGGAAATGAACCTGATGATATTAAAAACTCAAATATTTACCAAGTGAGGAATTTACTGTGTATTATATTCATATGTTCACTGGTATTGCACATTTAGTTGTCTTAAAATGGTCTGGTAAGTCTGTTTCTTGACATTCTTTTCAGTCTATTTTAAATGCATGTTCCATCCCCTCCCCTTATTTTGACTGCTTACATGTTGCATTTCTCCTGTAGTAAAATCACTCTGATTACGGTATTGATTATTTTTGGACCAGCTGCTAGAAATTTTCCAGAAGTCTGTTTTCAGTCCGATTCCTGTAACTCAGGTGCAGTCTTGTTTTTCCTTCAGTTTGCTGCTTGTGTTTGCAAAGGTCATAGCAGCCAGATAATTGGAAATAGCAAATTTGCCTCTTTAAAAGCACAGGGACAAATGTTGCCTCCAGCTACATGTGCACCCGGTGAGCAGGGGAAGGGTGTGACTGTACTAGCACATGTGTGAGCACGCGTGAACAAACACAGTCCTGATTCGGGCTACTTTTGAAGGACATAAGCTTCAGTAGAGACAATTGGATGCCTGAAGTTAAGCACATACCTACGTTTGGTGATGCCACAGGCGTTTGCAGCCTGGTTTCTGTGGCTGTGCTCCTCATTGTAGGCCACAGTGCAGCTCCACAGTGTGCCATTTGCCCAGGTATTGCCGTTGGTGAGCTCCTGCACGCTGAAAGAGAACAGTCACCTTCAGATTTCTCCTTTGTCTCAAATCAGCTCAGGATGCTACTGCATAAGGTAATGCTGCTGTAAGAACTACCAGAGGAGTGAAACTGAGAGATTTGAGGAAAAAAAGTCCTTTTATTTTCTGCTTACTTACTCCTTGCATTTATAGCACTTTGCCTGTTATCAGATTAACTCAAAGATTTTTCCTCAGTCATTTTTTCAACATGTGAGAAAGAGGAAAGAACTTTAAAAAGAGAAATTATCATTGTAAAGCTTCCATAAAGCACTAGGGAATGCAGGAAAAAATAGATGGTTATTGACCTGTATTTCTTTGGCATATTGTTGACCAGGTGTCCAGTGGAAAGAAAGGAGAGGCATTACAGAACATGTTTGGTTAGGAAATCAATTCCATACACAAGTGTTTGCAGGCTTGGGAGCTTGCATCTTAGCTCTCTGTAACTACCAAAGTGGAGGTCTTTGGCAAAACCTCAGACTGATGTGATTTATAGAGGGAATTTTCCTGCCATGCTTAGTTTTTGGAGAACTGTGTCCAGGTTTCATCGTCGTCTTTTCACCACCTCTAGGAGCATGGAATTATTTATTGATTTGTGAAACCTGGTCCTTTATGCACATAGGAGTGTACCAAATTTGTCCTCTATGTGGCCATGAAGAAGAAGAATGCAGTTCTAAAAACTTATAGTGGCTTTTGTCATTAAATATGAGCTATTGTCCAGATGTGGCTTAGGCTGTGTTGCATTTTATGTATAATACCTATTCTGATGCATTTTTAAGGATAAAGAGATGTGTTCTGTGACCAAGCCAAATTATTGTTAAGTCAGGCCTGGATTTGGTTTATTATCATTAAAGAATCTACATTTTAAAGTTAGCTTTAGAATAACATCGTTGATTCTGTAATGATGTAAGTGTATGGTATTTGCCAAAAGCTGCATTTCATAACACTGGCTTAGGATACAGCCCAACTCATAAGAATCTTGATAGGAGATTATTTCCTTCAATAACTTTCATAATTTAATTAGACACATGTGCTGATTATGACTCTAATACTATGGAGAATGAAGTAAACGTTAAAATCCCATTATTTTAAATTAGGCTCGAGCACACCCATAATATGTAGCCAGGAAATATTTGTGCCCTTAACAAAATATCTATACTGATAGTAATATGTTTCTTCACCACAAAAAAATAAAATAATAATAATAAAAAATCAGAGTGTCCTTGTACTATTATTGAAATTTTGCCATTCGGGAGCTAGTAACACTGCTGTGTAATATCCTGAGAGAAGGCACATTTAACATACCAGCAAGGACTCAGGTGAGTTTAAAGTTTAACTTTGAGTTTGGGAACATTTTCAAATCAAATGAAACAAGGAGTTTCTAGGTAATACTGAGCCAAACCAAAAGCGATTACTTCAGCATTGTAATTTTATGTTTCATGTTCCTCTATCTGCTGCGAAATTTTTAACAAAGGCAAAATTCAAAGTTAAAATACAGGTTTTATAAGAACACCTTCCTGATTTCGGTCACTTTCATAGATTTAATTTTATCTCTAAGAAGGAACAAAAGCACCCCACCAAGAACTGGCCAGCAGGAAAGAGGTGACCAGTAGGACAAAACCCATCCAGCTCAGGAGATTTAGCCATATAATGAGTACATCAGAAGTGAGGAACTGGGAGGTGATGTTTTTTTCCAAATTAAATTGCGGTACTTGCCCTACCTACCCACTGCAGAGGGCTGGGGAAGCCTCAGGCATCATGCACTGCTCTTCATCTGGCTTGGTGGTAGTTGTGCGTCTGTGCCAGTCCCTCATAGATATGGTGACTGTGTCTGCCCTTGGTTTAGCAGCAGTATTTTTAATAGCATGCTCATTATACAGAAATATTTTCATTTGACAGACAATTTAAATGATCTTATAAAAGCTGCAATTACCATCAGGACAAATCCAGCACTGATTGACTCCCACATTAGCTCCCAAAGTTTGACTCCTAACTAAGAGAGAAGAAAGATTTTACCCTTTTTTTCTTTTTTCTTACCAACACTCTTCCCCCTTATAGCTGTCTCCCATGCTAACACGCTGGAGATTATCTCAAACTCCTGCTGTCTTAATCCTCCCCCAAAACCACTCTTAGCTTAATTTTACTGACAAGGGACTGAGGAACAGAGAAAACCACTGTCGTCTAAGGTGAGACAGGAAGGAAACCTCTAGAGAAGCAGAAGGAGGAAAGTAGGTCTAATATAGAAATATCTTTCTGAAGGTCCAAAATACTAGAAGAAACATTTTTTTGAATGCCTAAATAGGTCAGGGAGGTAAGCCTCATGTGAAAATAAAATTAAATAGACTGCTTAGAAACTGGGACCTTGACTTGTAAAGCTAATTCTGAAAATCCTCCTCTTGCCAATGTTTTGTTGTTAATCTATACATTAGTAACTTATTTGCTTAGCTGGCTGCTGACATAAATGTTTGTTTGTGAAACCCAGGGATTTTCGTCTGCAACTCTTTCTTGAGGAACAGGGAAGAAATCAGTTATTTGGATCATCTGGCTTGAGCATCCTGGTCACCAGATGAAGGAGGTCACCCTGGTTGCCTTGGTCAAGTCAGCTTGTGAGGTCAGCTGGCCGCTTTGAAGCAGCAAGTCACTTCAGCCTGTTCCTTGCAGTCCTCTGAGAAATAAAGGATCAGTTCTGCAAAACTCTCAGAAGTTACAATGAAGGCAATGCGGGATGATTGTCCATTTGTTGAGGGTTTTCAATTTCCTTTGAAAATGTAAGCCTAGACAGATCTTTTACATCTTAAAGTAGTTTCTAATGTTTTTCTCAGAGCTAAAATGTATTGCAAACATTTTGCTGGTATGTGTTCTGGTATTGTGCTCTTTAATGACAATAATAATGTAATAACTGTTAACGTTATCTTAGAAGGCTGCTATGTGTCTCATTGCACACATCCTATTGGCATTAATCAGGGAAGAGGCCTAATCTCAACCCAAACATGTCAGGGGAGTGGTTGGGGTGGAGGTGTGGCTGAAGATAAAAAGGAAAGGCTGCTCCTTTCTAGGAAGGAAAGGAAGGTCTCCAGCCCCATCACCCTGTTGTGGGGTGGCCTCTGTGTTAGGGGTGGGTTTGTCTCTGCTCCCAGCCTCTCCCCTCACCTAGGCAAGACCCAGCTCACTTCATGCGCCTTTTGAGATGTCCAAGATAGGAATCTTGTTAGTCTGATCTCCTTTTATAGTAAACAGCAGCAGAGATAAAAATGTCTGTGAATGTAATACAGTAATACAGTACCTCTAAAATATGAATTACTTTATTGTTCTTCATATACTACATTCAAGATGCAGGACATCTGATGCTTCCTATCTGGTTCTCCGTTATAGATGGGTAGTCAGACAAGAAGAGCCCAGCTTTTTTGCCTGAGGTGCTATGAAGGAAGCCCCTAGGCAAATTCAAGAGATGGAAGTTTTAAAATGAATTAATTTAGATCAAGTCTCATTGGAGATATTCCTGCTAAATTTTGAAGCTGGTGGTTTTGATTTTGAAGGAGAAAGCAGACAAAATCCACAGATAAAAACATAAAAACCCAACCCTTACACAGCTCCTAAATTTCTCGGCTCAAGATTGCTGATGTCTTTTCTCATTATGAAAAGTAACATTAGACGTCACTGTGAGTTCTGTTTGTCTTTTTTCTTTTTAAGATTAAAGAAGCAGCAAAGTATAAAAGGATAATTTCACAAGCTGTGATAATTATCAGTTTCATTAAATGGCCATTCAGATACCCCTGGACTACCAATCCACTTCTGCCAGAGTAGTTTTAGAGATAGTTCTTAAATGGACATAAAGAGACTACAGAGATTTTGGCTCATACGGACCACCTCGTTTCTTTTCTGCTCTTCATACTCTGGCAGTTCAAATAGTCTGAACAACATTTAGTTTACATGGAACAGGTTGCTATTATTAAATGTCGAAGTTTCCAGAATGGGGTTCCCTAATCAAAGCTTGATATTTTCTCACCAGCTTGAGTGTAAAGTTCACATGCATCGTTCCTGGATGGGAAATGGCCTCCATGCCTTTTGCATGGATTCAGAGCTGGTTCTGCCTGTCCTGATACCCTTGCCTAGTCTTAGATCTGAGCATCACTGTTCTGAATACCTATGGATGGGTTTGAAAAGCTACAGTGGTCTCACTCAGACAGACCTACAATTTAGGGAAGGGCCAGGTGTGAGCATCTGGAAGTAGGTCTGAGGTGGCAGTGTGCCTTGGGCTTGCAGCAGGACACAGGTGACAAAGCTTTGAGGAAGGCTGAAAGCTGTATCTTAACTAGGTTTGACCAGAGCTGGTGGAGAAGGGACATGTTCATAGAGAAACTGGAAGGCTGACTTGGACAGAAGGGTGAAGTGTGTCTAGGGATGCCAAGACTCATTTTAGATGTCCGCATGTTTCCTGATCTGGCTGATGGTTTCAATTACACCTCCACACAGTGTAGCCTGAGCACCCAGCTTACATGTGGATACCTGCAAGTAGGCACTTCCAGATGGGTATCTTCATCACCGAGCTTAGTCTGGAATGGCAAAAGGGATGGGACCATAGATGAGGTGTTATCATGTGGGCAAGATTGCCCCAGGAGAGAGATCAGAGATGGGCATTAAGAGGAAAAAGCCATGTGGAGAGCTGGAGAAGGAGTGAAGAAGATCACACTGAGGAGTGGTCAAGAGAGGAGAAAGAGGTACAACCACAGACATGGGTTTTCAAGAAGAGGACTGTAGCTGCCATGGAGCATAACTGGTTGTTTTGGCAGGAGGTGACAAGTCAAGCTAGCCAGCTGTGAAGCTCTTACTCCAAGAGGTTGCTAGGAAATGCCAGTGCTGGCTCTGCTGAGAACAACTCCATTTGTGTATTCATGGCTGCACATCCCTGGTATTTATTGAAAGGCTTGCTAGAATAAGAGAGGAAACCTCACATTGAATGTAGAAAAGATTGGAAGTGATACACTGTGTTTAAATAAGATTACATTAATTAATCATCCTCCTGGGAATCCGGCACATCCCAACGGATGCGATCTATCCAATCATATTAATCTTCTCAATGTGACAGCAACTCTGCGTGGGCCACCCGGCTCTGCCTCAGAGCAGAGCCAGCAGCCAGGGCAATGGCCACAACCCCAGCCCTTGGGACAGAGAAACACAGCCCGCGAGCTGCCTTACAGCGGGTGCAAAGGCAACAGCAGCCAGGGAATTCAAATGAAACCACTTGTTAAATTCCACATGACCTTTTCCTTCATTTGTAATAGGGATGTTGTGTTTCCTGGGGAAGACTGCAACAGGACAAGGGCATCTCTGCCTTTAGATATTCTTAATAGTTCTTCCTTCTTACTGTTTTCAAAAATATGATGCAGATATATTTTCATGAACACAGGGATGTATTTTGTATTCCGCTTTCTAAATAAGGAGCTGTTATTAAAGAGATCCAATATAAGCAAACATAAGCCTGACATTCAGTACTTTTACTAAATAACAAAGTCAAGGCTTTCTAAATAAAAATGAAACAGAAAGAAATTGCCATAAATTATTTATTTTACTTTTACTACTCTAAATGAAAGTAGGTTTTGAGGACTGGCTGATTTCAGGGTGTGATGTTCTGACTTCTGTGCAGGATATGCTCATATGTGAATCCAGCATCCTTCATAAGCCTCCGTAGGCACTCCAGCACTGAACACCTACGAACATAACAGATGCCCTTTGGGAAGTCAGCTCCTCCTCTTTACACAATCATTTCTGCCTTTTCTTAGGAAAATAATTTTTCATTGTCAGGTTTTGGAAACAAAGGAGTTGTCTCAAACATTTCCCCAGATTTTTTGAAACAGAGGGAATAAATACCACAATGACATACAGATATTTTAACATAAAACGAATGTTTCAGGGTGTGATACCAAGAAAACTATGACACTGCCACCTCGTGGATTCTGAGATAATAGCTAGATCATATTTACCATCATTATTTACACAGTGGGATAAATATGGGTCAGTCACTCCATGGCCAAATAATAGTTTATTTCTTACCCACAGGATTTTGTAATATAGAATCCATATTTTTGTAAACATTTAAGCTTTTAATGTTACAGAGTAGCATCTTGCCATGATTTACATAAGCAACTCTGTAAGTTATGTTCCTAAAACTTCCTTTCTGTTTGAAAGTTAGGAGGCATATTCTCACAAAAGCAGCACTTTAAAAGGCAGCTGTAGTCTAGACTTGCCAATCAGTTCCCCTATAGCAGACACAAAATGTAATGCTGCATCGAGATGTAGTGATTCTTGCAAAGTGTGCCTGGGATTTAATTCTTCTAAAATTTTTGAAAGTTGATAATACAAGGAATAAAAGATTTCTCCATGTTTAATTGTTCATGGTAATATAAACTGAATTTCACAATTCACCTCTGAGAAAGTTTGAGCTATGCGCATCTGAGGAATCCTTTCACCTTGGTCTTTTGTTATATAAAAAACATGGACTGAGGAGTGCTCTATTCTATTGGACCCAATGAATCAATAAAGAGTGGAGAAAGCGGCAGAATCTTTTTTTTCCTGAAGGATCTGAACTATTCTTTCAGCACATCATCAGTGCCTGCCTAATGCATCAAGGCATGAGAAAAAAACCCAAACATATGATGGCAACTTCAGTGCTGTCCTTGCTTTGTGAGCTTACCAAGAACAGCACCAGGATGCCCAAATCCCATACGTGCAGGAGCCAATATCTGAAGCAGAGCTTCTTGTAAAACATTGCTGCAGCTTGATGTGCAGCATGAATCTGTTTTGAGACCGAACTATTGGCAACTGTAATAACACAGCGATATCAATATTTGTATCAAGACAGCTCTTCCCTTTAGGGGAATGAAAAATAGCACTTCTGCATATTTAAAATCAGCTATGAAGACATTTGTGAAAGAAGAGCTGTAGTGCTGTAAACAGACAAAGCAGAACCTAGGGGATGGGCCTTAAAACCCTTAAATAAACAATGCCTGAAGACTGCTTTAGTAGAAAAATGGGAAAACAGACACCATCACTGACATTACCTCCATTATGGTTCATATTGAAGGCTAGACAGTGATTCATACTGTTTCACTAGACTCAGCATGCTGCAAAAGGCACTTGAAATAATTAACACTTAGAATTAAACTACTTAGATTTCACATCATCAAACATTTAACTTTCTGTAATTCCCTCTGCAGCTGTGATTTATTTGCATTTATTATTTTCTCTATTTACCAGTTCTCAGTTGCTTTTTAAGTTGCTCATACTTCCTTCTTCTGTAAGTCTGAACACTGGCTTATTGTTTTGGGTTTAGCTCTTGCATCTTACTCATACTCACACTTCTGCTGGATAGTTAAAAAAATGCATTGCATCAAATATGGTCCTCAAATTGCTGAAATAAGTTTTCTGTTTATTTATTTTAATCATTGCTTTTGCCTTACTTGTTATTCATAACATGCTTACTCATTACTGCTGTTTGATTGTTTAGTACTGGCAAGAATATCACTAAATATATTTCATATATTTTTCCTATTTGTCTCATAAAAGAAATATTCATTTTGTTTTGATAAGGTTTAAGAAAGAACACATGCGAAGAGGAAGTCTCATTATATCTGAAAGCTTGTATCAAGAAATATAGATCAGAGATCTTGCTCAACATGATGAAGTTAGTGAATTTGTGGAGACAAAGGCCCAGTAGATAACTTGAGAAGAATGGACCTGGGAAATATTAGAAGATTCACTAGCTTTGACAAAATGCACTTTGAAGGTATGGTTATGCTGGGAAACTCCAGAAAGAATTTGTAGCCATAACAATGAAGGAGAGATCCAGGGAGAGACACTGACTACATAGGTATATAAAAGTAGTTACGTTTGATCAGGAGAAAAGTCAAAAAAACCCAATCAAATTTCTGGCAGTCACCCACAGTATATGCTTAGGAAGACACACAAGAACAAGGCAAACATACAAGAACCTTTTCCCCAGTTTTCCTGCCCAGTTTCCAACAGTCTGTGGCTGGAGGTCTTCTTGAGCCAGCTGCTGATTCCTCAGGCTTTTGTTTCATTGCTGTTGATGGACATTTCTTCCATCCATTTTTCCTGTCACGTTTTGTACTTGTATACACTTCTGGCCTTCAGTATTCTCTGCCAATGAGTTTCACTCACTAGAATCTGTGTGGAAAATACACTCCAACACTTCCTCCTGTATGTTTTAACCCCTCTGCCTTGTAATTTTGTTTGATCTCTTCTCCTGTATTTTCAGCAATACTGAGTATTTTTTCCTTACCTTTTTTCCTTCTGTGATACTTTGTACCTCCTATATTTCCCTCTCATTGTCAATTTTCCAAGCTGGCAAATCCTGATCAATTGAGTTTCTGTTTTGAACATCATCCTTGTCCGTGTATTCCAAACCTTCTTCTTGTTCCACCATGTTTTAATGTCAGTCCCAGACGCCAAAGAAAACAAATCTTTTCCGAACCAATACACTTTCCTTAAAAATAGTATAATGTTTCAGATTTTGAGAATATACAGGTTTCTTTTGGGGTATGTTTTCATCCAAAGTTAGCCTGAGAGCTCATCACTCCGGTCTCAGAAGCCAAATTAATGCAAGCTGGGTGTGAACTGCACACCCACATGTGCACATTTGTTTCTTCATTGTTTTTACAATTTACTGCATGTATCTGGCCGCGTAATTCCTAGCCGTTGTGCTTTCTCAGTCAATTTGAGGAGAATCTGTTTATCCCTCAAGGGAAATTATGGCAAAGTACTAGCAGACTATCAGCTTTCTACGGAGTTAGTCAGCATCCTCGCTGCAAAATACCCGATTTAATAAAAATACAGGTCTAACTCTAGTCTGCAGAGGGATAATTTACTTGCTCTCAAGGTACTTTCAAAGGAGGGCAATATTTTTTGTTTGTGTGTGTAGGAGGACTTTAGGGTTAAAATTTGTATAAGAGCTTTGGTTTATACTGTTGTGTCTTCACAGCTTATTCTGGTGAAGATTTTTACTAACTTTCTGAAAATGCTGTTGTTACCCTTCCTGTGCTTGGTATTTGAAATAGTTGAAATAGTTACAGTGAGAAGATTGCCCAGAGAACACTTGGATTAAAACCTGGAGCAAAGACAAAAGGTACTGGTCAGCACCTCTGAAAAGAGCAGGGGGCTCAGAAGAAACCAAGTGCTTGGATCTGCGTCCTGTTGATATCCACCAGCACTTTTAAGCTGACATAGGCCCCCAAATTTTGTTGATGAGCTGCTTTTCACAGAGCTCATCACCTCAAAATTCAAAACATAAAGCTCAAGCTCCTGTAATTGCTGAAAATGAGATAGATTCACCACACCTAATTTTGAGAGTGTGAAAGCCTGGTATGTAATGTAAACTAGTCAAATCCTATCTGTAGTCAATGAAGAGAGATTTATCCATCTGGAGAGCAACCACTCTGCCTAATTCAGGCTTCGCTTTTAGCATGCCCTCAGCAGCCCAGACTACTGTAAAGCTGGCTCCTTAGAAAGTTAGCGTTTATGCTGGGTGAATCCCATCCTGAGAGCCATCATGGACTACTATTCAAACTGAAAACAAATTTACTTGTAAAGGGACAAGATTACAGCAAATGAGAAAGCTAAGGGGAAACCTGATGCATAACCTAGTTGGTTCCATTATTCTCCCCAGGGCAGCTGGAGTCAGCTCATAACTGCACTCCTCACTTGAATTGTAAAGTCTAGGAGCAGAAGGATGGCCTTATTAAGACTTCAAAGTCTTAAAAAAAAGTAGAACCCAGAAAGATGTAAATTAAATGGGCAAGTCAGCAATGATTCTCAGAGAGCAGATATCAGATGTACACAACTGTCCTGGAGGTTCAGCTTTCCTTTGGCATTTTGCAGAACGGATATGTATTTACTTCCTGGCAGCACTGTGAGTGGACATGTGGACATATGCTCTCATGTGACTGAATTCAAGAGGCAAGATGAAGTGAGGTGCCACTAGCAGTATCCTCAGAAGGCTCCAACTCTTCACCTTCATTACCTTTCCCCAGGGCGACACCTTACCTGTTAAGGAGTAGGTTTGATCCAGGGCACTAAGAGGCTGCACGGCTGTGCTCCAAGGTGAGGCTTCACAGCAAATAAAACAGTCTATGGGGTTAGCGTCTCCTTAGGGTGGTAGCTCTTGTCTCAAGGCTGACTCCTAGCACTGCAAAACAGAAGCACATAACACACATCAGAACTGTGGCCAGCAAGTCTAGGGACGTGATCCCCCCCCTCTGTTCTGCTCTGGAGTAATGTGTCCAGCTCTGGAGTCCTCAGCACAATAAGGACATGGATCTGATGGAGGAGGTCCAGAGAAGGGCCACAAAAATTATCAG
Source organism: Eurystomus gularis (assembly GCA_013400335.1). NCBI lineage: Eukaryota > Metazoa > Chordata > Aves > Coraciiformes > Coraciidae > Eurystomus > Eurystomus gularis. The sequence continues at coordinate 111,898 of VZZY01017785.1, forward strand.
AGGGCTGGAGCACCTCCCTATGAAGAAAGGCTGAGAGTGTTGGGGTTGTTCAGCCCAGAGAACAGAAGGCTCTAGAGAGACCTTATTGCAGCCTTTCGTACTTAAAAGGGGCCTGTAAGAAAAATGGGGACAATCTTTTTAGTAAGGCCTGTTGCGACAGGACAAGAGGTAACGGATTTAAACTAAAAGATGGTAAATTTAGACTAGATGTAAGGAAGACATTTTCATCACCATATGTAGTTGGTGAAACACTGGAACATGTTGCCCAGAGAGGTGATAGATGCCCCATCCCTGGAAACATCCAAGGTCAGATTGGACAGTGCTCTGAGCAACCTGATCTGGTTAAAGGTGTCCTTGCTCATTGCAGGGGGGTTAGACTAGATGACCTTTAAGGATATCTTCCAAACCAATCTATGATTTTATATGAATTTGTCTGCTACTGGCTATCCAGTGCTTTCCACAGAAGCAATGCTCGTCTTACTTTAAGAAACACGGGAGATGAACACATATTATTTCAGGCAGTCAAAGCATAAGACGTTTAGAGATTTGAGTTATTTATAGTCTTGAAAGAGGGAGCAGTTGTTTAAAATTTTAGTCCCTGAAGCAATGTCACTGTAAGTCTGAATTTTTCTTTCTTTCTGAAGAACATAATTACATTCTCCCTAACCCTATTGCCACCAATGAACTGCGATGCTTTGGCAGAGGAACTGTTTCTCACAGCAAAAGAATGGCCCCTCTGGAACTGCTCAAGAGAGATGTGAGAAGGTACAAGCTGTGACAGATTCTGTGGTCTAAACATGTTCACTTGAAACTGGGCTAAGACTACTCTTGAAATGGTTTCAGAAAGCAAACATTGATGGGTGGTTATAACCAGGACTGAACCTCTTCTTCATACTTTACAAAACACAATGATCAGTGTTCTTCTCGGCAATAAGGAACTGCCCTTCTGGTAAGGAGCTTCATTATGAACTGTGAAATTGCCAGGAGTCTTAAGTATTTTGGCCTGTTATAGTCCACACCTCCTTAGCTCTGTTGGTGTCAGTCCTTTGTATAACTAAGCTAAAACTAGCTTGGAAACGTCTCTCAGGACTGGAAACACAGTGAGTATAGTGGAAATGTATCCTGTGATTATAGCATCCACATGACATTCAGAATTTAAATCTTCTCCTTTCTCAGGATATTTTTTTAGCTTGATCACATTCATATCCAAGTATTTTTAGGGGGATAGCACAATTTGATTTTGTACCATGACAGTAAAAATATACATTTCTGTGTCATATCCATCATAATGTAATCCTCCGTTCTTGCTGGTATAGCTCTGCTTCAGATAACTCTCAAGAAAAAGGGTAAGACAATAATCTATTGTATCACCAGAAGGAGATGGATTGTAGGTAATCCGCAGAGACTCCTGGCAAGAAGGTGACAGAGCCCTAGCCAGTACTGTGCAACCACTTTCCAGATTGTCCCATCCCTGGCTTCTTGCCTGCTCCTCTGGACTTCCACAATGCACCCAAGGCTGAGTTAAAAGGCACACACACTCACTGCTTCTTTACTTTCTGGGAGTAGGGAATGGAGGGTGGAGATGGTGGGGCCATTGCACCTGCTCTTCAGAAGTGGCCAGCGCACCTGGTTAGGGGTGTTGCATACCACCAGTGCATCTCAATGCATAGAGGGAGGCAGAAGTGAGTTGACTGCCTTCTTTGAGAATGATTTTTCTACTATAACCTCTACCTAGAATGCACATGAATGGCAGTATTATTGCTTTTTTTAATAGGATGTGCATTATATCCAAAAGGTATTTGCTTAATTTCAAACAGAAATGAAAACACAAATTGTATTGCTATAGATCTTACTATTTAGGTGATGAAAAACACCCCAAATATGCTGAAACGAAATCAAATTGAAGAGTGCAGATGTTCAACAGTATGTAGGAAAACTGTAGAGTACATGGGATTTACATTCTGAAGCTAAGAGTTGACTTGGAGATGGATGAAAAAATATCATGACATAATCCTGTTGATTCCAAGCAAGACAATTTCTTCTGCCTATCCTTAATCTGTTTTAAAATGTACCTTTATTTTTCCTCTACTACCAGCTTTATTCAAATGTAAATCTATTGACTTTAGCAGAATTCTGATATTTATCTCATTTCCTCAGTGTATTTTCCAGTCTTATGCATGACTTTTCTCTCTTGAAAAACCCAAGGAAGAAAAACCCACCAAGGTTTATTATATGCAAACTGAAGCTCTGCATCTGCAAATTGTTGGAGGCTGAGGGGGTATTACTGAGTGCTGACCCTGTTTCAACACCCTTTCATAGGCCTCTGAGGTTAGCTTGTTGTCACATAGAGCACTGGGCTGGGTGGACCTATCTGTGTGACATGGTACAGCCTTTATTATATTACTCTTATTGCTACTCTACTGTTAAAGTATTTGAATCCTCTCTTAAGAAGACTAATTTAATTAACCCATTTTTAAGACTTTGAAAATACTAACATGAATAACAAAACCCAACGTAATTAATAATTATGGTCTTTTTCCCCCAGTAAAAGCCCAATGACCAAAAGAGAAAAACAGCCACTGCACTCCCTTCCTCCTTACTCTGCAATGGTATATGGCTAAACACGAGAAAGAGAAACAGTCAGTTGTTTCACAGGTGACAAGAGAGTTCCTCCTGGATTTTTCACAGCAATACTCTTTTGATGAGCCAGAAATCATGGAGGGATTCCAGGGAATTCTTCCTAGGGAAGAATTTTTGTTTCTAGAGAGAATGGTTAAGGTCACTGGGAAAACGAAGAAAGCTTGTATTCATACTGCTGCTACTAAGAGCCTCAGATTAACATTTGGGGCTTTAATTTGAGCAGTGTCAAATACCATCGTGCTTAGAAGCAGAAGTACAAATATTTGCACTTAGAATTAAGGCTTTTACTCTTTTACCAAAGTGTATGTGCTTCTACATTTTAAAATATAGAATCACATATGCGATAAACCCGGCAGCCTAGGATGCTAGAAGATAGGAAGGTACCATGTCCAATGTCTCACCGTGTGGGCTGGAAGCCTGGAAACCATGGCAGAGTTAGTCATTGGGGTACCCCTCAACTCATTTCTCGTAACCAATCTGGAGATCTTTCCTTCTCTTTTTTTTTGGTAGCTTGGCAGTCTGAGGACTCACCTGAAATAAAGGAGATGAGCACCCAGATTCTTCCACTGGCAGGTAGGATGGTATTCCATGTCTCCCATTTCCAAGGTGTTTCTGGCTGATTTCTCTTGTGCTTTTGCTTCTCTTCAGCATTGCATAAATATTTAGCATTGCAAGAACGGGAACTTTCATGTAGGCTGTAGGAGAGGCAGTCTCTGCCTCCTCTGAAATATTTTATGTATGTGATCAGAAGCATCCTTAGATGGGAAGAACTGAGAGTGCCTTTATTTAGGTGATCCAGGAGTACAGTTGAGAGAGTTGGAAGGTCAGAGGCTTCCACTGCTGAGGAGAATATTGGTGTCGCTGGACCACTGCTCTGGCTGCATGTGGCTTTCTTGCAGTTTTACTTCCGTTGACAGGAAAGCAGCTCTGCCATCCTAAATAGGTGCAAATGCTCAATCAGAACATTAATATGGATACCAGCATCTTCATCACAGCATGGTTTCTATGGGATTAAATGCATTCCTAGTTACTGAGTCAGTTCTCAAAGGATGGGCAAAGACCACAATATTGTGGCACTAGGTATGAAGCAGTGCTACAAGGATTTGAATGAAAGATGTGTGCTCAAACAGTTCAGTGTTGCCAGAATATAGGTATTTCTGGTATACTCATCTGCAGAAAGGTAGGAAGACAGGAGGCTTTTTTCTGTCATCTCTCGTGTTAAATGGAGGTTTGATGGACATGAATTTGGGACTTCAGGACTGAGTCGGGAAACTCAGTCCCTGTTGTGAAGATAGCAATTAGATGCAAAGAGCTTTCCCAGACAGCATAAACCAGATTGAGCACCTAGTTGCTTGGACTGTGTGCATGACTTTCAGATAATGTGAAGTGTCCTCGCAATTGTACCCGTTCAGTTGTGGGCAGCAAATGATGAAGAATAGCTGCCTGACAGCCTGCTTGTCCTTTAGCTATTTTTCTAAGCCTGCAAGGCAAATTTGGCCAGCACAGTGTGAGAGCGGATACACCCAAGTAAACAATCATCTGATTCAGAGTTTCTTTCCTTTGCCTAAATGAAATGTGCACAGGAGGGACTCAGCAACCCCTAGTTTGAAGAGCACAGGATTCACAAACACCAGCTTACTGGAGAAATATGTTTGTTCACCCTTTCTGGGCTGGCAATGCTGGCATTCCTGGTTTCCAAAGCTGTTTCAAGGAATAGCTCTCTCATTACCCCGATGGCTGTGGCCACTTCCAAACTCCACAGATTATCTAGGGTACACAGCACAGAGTCTCCCTGGGAACACAGCACAATGTCCTGCAAACTGCCCCCCGTCACCACCAGCCCCGGCTGAGGTTACTTCTGCAGAACAATAGGCTGAGCTGAATTTCACTGTCAGCGCAGTGACAAATGGTAGCCCACTGAGACTCTGAGACGTATGTAACTTGGCTGGCAATCAATGGCAAAGGTCACGAGTTGTCGTCTTACATCTTAAAGCTCAATGAGACGGTTTTGTGCCGTATTAGTCTCTCTGTATTAAGTTTCAGCAAAGAGGGGGCAGGGGAGGAGGAAAGAGATTTTTATCTGGAGTTAGGTGATGTTAAATGTTCTGAATAATTAGATAAGATTGTGTGTGTCAAACTCCATGAAGAACAGATCATGTTTTCCGATAAAGTGTCTCTGATTCCCTCTGCCTCCCTGCCCTCCAGTACATACATGCATGCATGCACATGCACTTTTTAAGTGGTTTCAGGCCTCATTAAATAAGCTGGGCAGATAGCTCTAGAAAATGTCATTCTTTCTCAATGGGGCAATGAATCCATGCTCTACACATTTTTGGAACTTTCAAAAAGTAGCCAAAGTAGGTGAAAATTCACTTTCCATGGCTGATCCTTTGACTCTCAGCATGGAGCTTTTAAAGCCTGACTAAGCACCCATGGCCTGGGCAGTGTCCCAGAGCTTACACCACAATGACTGCCGCCACTTCAGCTCAGTTTACTTTCAAAATTCCTATTGAATTTCCAAAGAGGTGTGTAAACCTTACCAGGAATAGGCATATAAGGATATCCACAATGTACTCCTGGCCCCGTTTGAAAGGAGCCTTGACCAAATCTGAGCCATGCTGAGGAAACCTGATGTAAGGATGTGGTTATGCAGGGGTGTCCCCATGGACTGCAGCTCCTTCCGCAACTGGGGGAGAAGTCAAGAGGAGGACTGGCCTTACCACTTCTGCCTGAAGCCAAGTCTGCCCTCACGCCAGGACTTAGCTTCTCTTAATGGAAAGAAGACATCTTCCTGAGCAAAGTGGCATTTTGGACATTGCTTTTATTCATATCCTCTCACTTTCCTGGCTGCTGTTACATCAATATTATTAAATTGGGATCTATGGTAGTTTATTGGGCAGAATGCTGAAAGTTCTGGGAAGCAAACATGACAGAGGTAGAAACACCAGGGAAATCACATGAAAATCACAATGGTGAAGAATGTTTTAAAGACAGTGCCACCACTCCAGAGATCTACCAGCCTCAGAGGACCCCAGCTTAGCTTTTTAGTTAATTACAACCCAGTAAATCTGGTGTCAGTAGAAAGTATATCTAGGGATGGACTTGCTATCACTCTTTCCAGACAGATATCTTCTACAGCCAAACAGGTTTGTGTTCTGCACCCCTCTCCCTGCAAGGGCAAACATGAGGAGCATCGGTTCCTGTTTGTGAATTGCAGAGAAGGTGTTATATGGGGTGATAACCTGGGCATCCTTCTTCCATGGCATGAGTGATAGGACCAAGCAGGGAATCTATGTACTCCTTTCCCACAGATGTGTTGACTGATAGCTCCCACATATGATGGGGTTATGTGGTCCCATTGCTATTTACTCCTCGCGTATCTGCTTGGCAGTAGTTTTCCTTGCTCTGGGGCCTGATTTCTATGCAGAAAGGTGAGATGTGGGACGTTGGCTTGGCTGCGTGCTGTGTTGGTCTCTGACAGGAGTCCTGGGACTCATGAATGAGTGCTCCCCACTGTTTGTGCTCCTTCATGGCTGATGCAGGTTACCCATAGGGCAGCCGCACTATGGCTAGTCATGGTACATTATGAGAGTTGAGACCACCACACTATACCAAAAACTGATGAAGAAGGGAAAAAGTGAAAACAGCCATGAAAACTCCTTTACACATTTGTTTTTCTATTGCACATACTTTACAAGTACAAATAGATGAATGTCAGGCTTGACATTGTTATTCATTCCTTCGAGCTCATACTTGTCTGTGAATCATCAAACTATGAGATGGAGAGACATATATGCTGAAAAAATTCTGCACGCAATGGATGTGAATGGGTTTCCAAGGCCCCAGGTCAGGGCAAGACTCTACATGGCACGTGGAAAAGACTGTGAGACCTTGGGTAAGCCAAGGATCACTTACGGCACTCATCTGTAAGCAATTCTTGTAAGAGATGCTGAACAGGAATAATGTCAACCCCTGCTCTTTCCTGACTGGAACTTTACAGTTTGTATTGATGCACCCTTGAGGAATTAAATGCCGTTTGACAATATCTATATGTACATGCTTATAACTGCTAGAAGAGCAGAGGGAGGACGCAGAGGCAATGAGTGCTCCCCCTTTCCCCAGCCACTACGCAGTGAGGTGACGTGCCAACGAACAAAGTCAGTGCTTACAGCCTTAACCAAGGATAGTTTAAAAAAAAGAGAAAGATAATACTTTTGAAACCAGGGCCATAATTACTATTTATTTCAACAGTAATTTGCCTTATTATGCTGCACAGCATTTGTTACCTAGGCAACAGGTTTCTGTAGAGGCCTGGCTCAAATTAAAGTAAATCAGGCAAGATCTAAAGTCAATATCAATATTATATTTTAAAACGAAAAGACTAGAGGGTCAGCAATTTCACCTAAGTGTTGTATTTTTATTGTTATCATAGGCAGATAAAAGCAGCACAGTTTGCATCCAAGTAATATTTTCTCTACTGTGCCTGACTGATCTTCGTACACATTTGCAAAGAAAGTAAATTTTACAGAGTTCTGCACTTTCCTGAAGAAATAAGTGTGGGCATGGACAAATAATGTGGAATACATTGCTGCAGCCATGTGTAGGAGACGCACCACTGACATGCCTAATCTGCTATTTTAGTTTCAAGCCTCCCACGTTGTTTGTGAGCAGATACGTGCTTTGCTGTGGGCTCAGATGGATATTTGGTGTACATCTGGGAAGGAAAGCTTGGGTCTGGTCACCACCTCGGTATCTGTGCCTTCTTGAGTGACCTGAACAGATGAGCCTGGGGGAGGTCGGGCTAGCTAGACCAGTTATGAATAGTTATGAATTTAGTTTATGAATTAAAAAACAGTGTGCAGTTCTATGTTTTTCTATTAGCAAATAATTAAATTGAAGGGCTGAACATTTACAACTAGGATTTAGGTAAGACTGTGCAGACATACTTTCAAATGCAGCTTCTGTGTAAAAGAGGATTGCATTTTAGGACTTTCTCTTACTGAAGGAACACTGGAAATGTAAATCACTGAAGATACAAAATTTTTAGGAAAGGAGTCTGACTCCAACACATCTTTTAATGTCCAAGAGAGAATGAATATAGAAAGACAGAGCTAAGCACTATAAGCTATAAATATATTAATCTCTTTATAAATTCTGCTTAAAAAATTCTAGTCAGCAAACTCTAGACAGCTTGGAAATGAACTATTGATCATTCTAACCTTTTTTTTTTTGCACCTTTTCTCATTTGATTTTTTTCTCTCTTTTTTTTTTTTTTTTTGTGGTAAGTACAGAACTTCTGTAAAAAATCTGCCCTGAAAGTTTGAATGGGCCTAGAAAAAGTACTAGGAAGTTTGAAGTGAACGGCAACGTAGGAAGGCTCAAATATTCCTCTCTTTTAGACATCTCTGCCATTATAATCCTTTAATGAGGGATTTCCCCTGCAGACTTCTGACCTATTATATAGATTTGACCAGCTATTATAGGCTTTTCTCTTTGGATTGGGCTTCTACTCTTGGCAAGGCACCGTGTTTGTTATCCAACCCTTCCTTAGTGTACCTCAGACAGCCTTTCTCCACCCCAGGGCTGCTGAAACATTAGGACTGTAGTAGCAATTACGAACAGACTCCCTGGCTGCTTCATGGCTGCCTGTCCATCCTGATCACCCATACTTCATACTCTTTTGCTGAAGACAGTGCTCGGGCAGGGTGCCAGCCTGCAGGGCTGGAGATTGTTGTCAAGACAGTCACCCACCTTCTGACAATGCACTTCAGGGCTGTGCCATTCCCATCTCTCATGCACTCTCTGACAGTGCTGAAAAATCAAGAGAAAAGAAAGGTCTTGACTGTTAGAGCCATTGGACAGCAAATATTTTGCTGGAAGGACTTAATTAAGATGCTGCAATATGACCCTAAGGTAGTGCCCACTTTCCGAGAGCCTTTACAAGTTCACAGCTGCCAGTAAATCCCACAGTGGTAAACAACCCCAGCTGCCTGATGTTGAGGGAACAAGAGCTTTTTAGTAATCTTAAAGTACTTTGACTTGCTGTGCTGCACTTGGGTTTTCAAACGTACGTAGGGAAGATGCTTCAGTTTGTGCTTGAAAATATTGGATGCTTTTCTTGCTAATACGCATCTTGTCTGTTGATTCGGTATTTCTAATAATACCAGCAATCAAATGTAGGAAAGACAGTTCCATCTTAATACAGATAGAGAAAGAGGTACATATGTTGAATCGCTTGCTTGTTGGCAAAGAATTTTACTCAGCTTTGGCAAAAATAGGCATTTATTAGTTGCTAAGTTTTCCCTGAATCCTTCATGATTACTTCCTTCACAGGGTCCTAGGGAGGTGCAGCATTTTGGAGGTAACAGGTTTTGGATGAGGTGATATCACTGGCATCTGTGACTGTTAATGATTAGCAAAGGTCCCCTGGTTCTTTTTTTTTCCGAGAATACTCTGGCCGTGCCCCAATTTCATAACATGCAAATTCCCTGCTTCAGTTTTAATAAGCCATTGAACTGTGTATGCCACTGGACTGTTGTTTTTGGAGCTGCTCAGAAATTATTTTTCTTAATGAAAATTATGCTTTATGATGAAAAATGAAGCTCATGTTTTCAATTGCAAATGGTTTTGTTTTGATACCTCAAGCGTCTCATGGGAGCAGTAGTCTGCATACTTCATACTCCAAAGCCTTCAGCTGTGTGGGCTTCTTAAACAAACTGCTCCTCCCTTGACCTGCTGTAAGAGTTCGCGACTCCAGGACTCGTTACATGATATCCAGTCCAGCTAGAAAACCTGGGCAACAGAGGGGACTGGAGACAGCTACAGCTTTCATGAACCACCACAGGGACAATCCTGAAATCTTTGGGGGTTTTAAGGAAAAAAAAAGAAAAAGAAAAAGATTAATTCGATTTCTGGTAATCTGCTTTAAAGGGGAAAAAAAAAAGAAGCTAATTTAGATTTCTGGTAATCTGCTGTGGTGGGTTAACCCTGGCTGGAAGCAAGATGGCCATCAAAGCTACTCTATAACACCTCCCTCCTCAGCTGGACAGAGAGAAAATATAACAAAAGGCTTGTGGATCAAGATAAGGACAGGGAGAGATCATTCACCAATTACCATCATGGGCAAAACAGACTCCACTTGGGGAAAATTAATTTAATTTATTACCAATCAAATCAGAGCAGGATAATGAGAAAAAAACCCATATCTTAAAAAAACACCATCCTCCCACCTCGCCTTTCTTCTTGGGTTCAATTTTACTCTCAAATTCTCTACCTCGTCGTCCTGAGCAGCACAGAGATTGCAGTCAGTTCATGACATGCTGTTCCTGCTGCTCCTTCCTCCTTAGGGGCAGGACTCCTCACACTCCTCCCCTGCTCCAGTGTGGGATCCCTCCCATGGGAGACAGTCCTTCACAAAATTCTCCAACACAAGTCCTTCCCACGGGCTTCAGTTCTTCACAAAGAACCCAGCATGGGTCCCTTCCATGGGGTCACAAGTTCTGCCAGCAAACCTGCTTCAGCGTGGGCTCCTCTCCCCATGCGACCCCAGGTCCTGCCAGGACCCTACTCCAGTTTGGGGTTCCCACAGGGTCACAGCCTCCACCTGATCTGGTATGGGGTCCTGAAGGACTGCAGGTGGATATCTGTTCCAACATTAACCTCCATGGGCTGCAGGGGAACAGCCTGCCTCACCATGGTCTTCATCATGGGCTGCAGGGGAACAGCCTGCCTCACCATGGTCTTCATCATGGGCTGCAGGGGAATCTCTCCTCCAATGCCTGGAGCACCTCCTCACCATCCTTCTTCAGTGACCTTGGTGTCTGCAGGATTGTTTCTCTCACATATTCTCACACTTCTCTCTCTGGCTGCAATTGCTGTCATGCAGCAACTTTTCCTCCTTCTTAAATATGTTATCCCAGAGGCTCTACCACTGTCATTGATGGGCTCGGCCTTGGCCAGTGGCAGGTCCATCTTGGAGCTGGTTAGCATGGGTTCTATTGGACATAGAGGAAGCTTCTAGCAGCTTTCCACAGAAGTCACTGCATTAGCCTCCCTGCTACTCAAACCTTGCCACACAAACCCAATACATCTTCTTTTTGGGAAAGTTAATTTAGCTGAAAACTTGTCAGACAACAGCGTGATAAAAAAAGTTTGTGTGTCATTAACTGGTTTCCTTTTTTAAGGAATAACGCAAATTCTGACAGAGAGCTGATTTGTGCTGCACCAGAGGAAGGTTTCTAAGACATGTACTTGATGAAACTTGAGACATACACACAGAAAGCACTGAACACAAAGGAAAATGGGAAACATCAACTGACCACTTGCACTTGGGTGATCAAACTCTTCTGCTGTGTAACAAATCTGTAGCATAAGCACCTTACCACTTGAAAATACTGAGCATTTTACATTAGCCACAACTCCTTTCAAAACATTTCAGGCTGATTTTGAAGGTATTTGGACCAGAAGGTCTTGCATGGGAGACTTTTTTAACTTACTTGGGCACTAGTTTGTTAAGTCTTGGCACAACTGCCTCTTGAACATCATCTGTTTTTCTATCTTGCTCTTGTTCTTACTATATGGCCTTAGATTTTTTAAAAAATAAATAGTCTTTTAAAGTCAGAACCTAGCTTGTTTTTTTGGCTGCCCTGTGGCAGCAGCGGGTCCTAATGTTACGTTCTCAGACACCTTCCTCTCCCTGTTTCAGCTAGCTCTTCAGATCCCTCACGTTGCTGTTTGCACAGGTGGGGCTTTCTCATGCTTTTGTGCACTTTGTCACACGTCTCTGAATTGCCTGAGTTCATCTCTGAGGTTTTTCCACTTCTTTTTGTTGCAATGGGCTACCTCAGCCAGGTTTCACAATGTTAAAAAGAACAAGCTGGGGAGAAGTTTCCTTCTATCCAAACTGGATTTAAAATCCATTGCTTCATGGTATGCTCTATGCCAACTTTACCCTCTTCTGAGAATCAAAGATATTCCACCCATAATAAAAAGATTTCCTGAGCTTTATGGCTTTGTCTAAAATACTTTATGTGTTTGTTATCTCTGTTAAACTCATGTTTTCCATGTCAGCTGCACTGCTTGCTGAGGTATTCTCATTTTCTAGCTTCCCTGTGTTCATTCATTTCTATGCCCATCCCCTACCCCCACCTTTTAACCACACAGCAGCAAAAAAAAAAGTTCTTTGGAGAGTGAAAGTCAAGCACCACATTTTCAGATTTTCAGGCCAATTAAGGACAGTTGTACTACTTTAAAAGTAACAAGCACTGAGGAACAGTGAATGCCCAGAAATTTCATGAGATTTAGGCATGTTAGTTGAATTTATCCTGAAAACAAGCTATTGTGCCTTCCAAAATACCTTATATTTTGTCTCTCCCTTCTCCTGCTCCTGTAAGACTGAGGGAGCACTCACAATTTGCTGACTGGCTCCTTTGATGTCAATGGGCTTTCAAGATGACTTGGTGTATTATTTTCTGATTGCCTTAATAAAGCTACTGTAGCAAATCCACTGCTGCCAAGGTAATTTTAATACAACAATTGTCTTTCTTACAGTGGTACTGTGTAATTATATTGTGCCCAGGAAAAAAATAAACCTGCCATGCCTTCAGGATATTTCTGGAGGCTGCTCTTCTACAATATTAATTTTGATTGCTAATCTGATGGGTTTACCCGTTACTTTACCTATCATGTAGTCTGTCTAGCTTCCTTTGTTATACATGACTATATCATATAAGACCTACCATTGATTCAAAGAGCTAGAATTGGCTGAGGGTAGATAACTGAACTGGCAGCCCTGCTCCAAAATGTGAGCATCTGAACCACAGCGTTAGCTTCCATGTTTGCTAATTCTTTGGGATGTGACTAGATCTCAAATTCAAAGATGCTATTTTTTAAAAGACCTAGAGGTGTTTCATCTGCATGGACAAGTCAATTTTGCTTCTCCCTGCCCCATGTCAGCTCTATGGACTCTGCCTGTGTAACCTGTCCAACAGTGCGGCAGCTCCTACATCACCAGGAGCAGATGCAGTTCGGTGTCCCTGTAGGTGCCTATAATGGTTCTGTAGAACCACGTGGAGTAAAGAGTAGTAAATGCTTATTGTGATGAGAATATAAGCAGGTATCCATCTACTAAATGGATCATGGAGCCTTCTGAATAAAAAACTTAGTAACTATGCAGACAGTTTGGAGCACAAATGAACCTTTCAGATGGTTTTTGCTTATTAGTCTGTTCTGTCCAACATAGATGTGAATGTTGATCCTTGCTTCCTACAGAGGAAGACTGCATGACTGCAAACCTCTAGGTGTTTTACACATTTATTTCATCTTTTCCAAACAATCCAAAAGCTCCTTGAGGATTAAAATTAATCCATTTATGTTTAATTGAACTATGTTTTAAAAAACACTACATCTATCTTTACTCCTAAGGTAGATTTAAAAATAACCAGAAAACATAACTGCTGGGACTATAATTGAACAGTATTTATCTTTTTAATCACTTGCAGGTTATGTTCTAGGCTTAGCATCTACGACTGAATATTCAACAAAATATCAGCAAGATTTTCTTTTTAAACTCCTGCTTTAGTGCCCGAAGCATAAATTAATTCTTACTTTCAACTGTTAGTAATCCAGCCGACACTCAATATTTAGTATGCTGGGTCTGTGATAGAAACATGTCCCCGCACAGGCAAGTGTCTTTGACTTCAGTACAGTATTAAATGACTAATGTTGTGACAATCTTTCAGAAATGTCATCACTCCTGCTTGTCAAACAGCTCTTCAACATGTTTACAAACCGGCCGATAGCGACACGGCTTGTTAGCTCAGCTTAAATAGTGGCTCCAAAGATATAACTTCATTTTCAGATCAGAAGAGACTTTAAATTTCTGTCAGGGGCTTTTATAAACCACTTAACAAGCTGTGAGGCATGCAGAAAAACCAGGAGCAGCAGTGGTGTTGCTGAGCAGAGGACCCCACGTAACTCCCTCACTGCAGCCCCTCCATGTCCCTGCCGTGAGTGACAGTGCTCTGATGAGCTGCTCCTCAGGGAGGGTTTCTTCCAGTTAGATAAGTACATAAGCATCCACGCACTCTGCCTTTTCCTATTTATTAAAAAAATAATAATCTGGAAAGGCTTTCTACCCATATTTTTGTACAACAGCAAAATGGGATAACTGCCTGTGGCTCTGAGCTATAATCAGATTCCAGGTGCAATAGATTGGGCAGTGGATTATCACTAACCCACTCCCATTTAAGTTTGAGTGACAGACTATTCTTTTCCATTATTATGTTGATTATTTTTTTATATATACAAACAACAAAAGGAGGAATATGGGATGAAATAAGGAGGTGGATGTGGAACTGAAGTTTCTTTTTATCACCAGCTAATTCACCTTTCTGCTTTAAAAACCTATGTACTGCTTCGAGTGGCTCTGAAGATGGACTTCTTACAGCATCATGATGCCTGCCTTGTATTTTGCCTGTTTGAATGTATTCATTTTTAATCAGGGTATTATTGTGTATTTTTCCAGATATTACCTTGCCTGCAGCTATGGCAGAAGCTTTATAGAAGAGTCTTTTAAACTGTAATTATATAAAATAAACATGCACAGAAAGAGTATGGAAGTTATTCATTGAGGACAGGAGCATTTGGGGTGCAAAAGGTGCTATTTTTCTGTGTTGACCTCTAATAATTTGCATAAAGTACCTGCCTTAGTTTATCCAACTGCTAAGTTGTTATAAGAGCACATTTCTCCCCACAAGGGTTGTGGACAGAACTCATTAATGTTTCATAAACACTTTCAAATCCTTTTCTAAGATCATTCTGTTCATAGTGGATTACACTGATGAGATCTACTGATAAAAGGTAAAAACTAGGTAATATTATTATATTATTCACTTTCAAACACAAATATTTTGATGGAGCATAAGAATCATGGCACCTTTACAATGAGAAATTTATGATCATTCTTAATTAAAACATTATTGTTAATTAAAACATCATTAATTCTACAGCGATAACATTATTTTTTTCCATTGACAAGGAATTCTGATACTGATAGCCAGAGATTTTGTAATTAAATTCTTTATGACACATCCCAGCTCTGACTCTGACTTTGATCCATCTCAGCACACAGTGCTGCCAGCAGCTTTCCACAATAATGTAATGATTTCTGAGAGAGCAGCCATTCATTTATAAGCCACCCTCCCCATCCCCTGTGATGTAAACCTTTCCTAACAATAAAGCCTGGATTTTCTTCTCTCTTCAGCCTCAGTTGAGAAGATTATTGCCTATTTCCGGCAACTCCTGAAATGGGCCAGACACACCAGTATGAGCCAGGGGTAGACCAGAAGCGTTTAGCATCAGGCCTTATTCTCACCTTCCATAGCATCTCCGGGTGGCTCAGTTGGGACCTGGCAAGCATGGGACACCAGGCATAGGTGTGCCTCAAGCGAAGGCGTGAGGGCAGGGTGCAGTGTGGCAGATGTGCTGCGATGATACACAGTGACCCCCTCACAAGGCAATGAAAAGCCAGTCAATTTCTAATGCATACAGAGAGGAGCTAGTGTTTGTCTTCTTCTGAATCATGGAGATTTTAAAGACTTGCTACATTACTTATGCTTTCCAAAGAAATATATGCATTTTGGAAGATAAGGTTTCTCTCAAACAGGTCCAAGTGTTTTTTTCCAGGATAACCTCAACTTCTCTTAGAAAGGATCCCTGTGGCTTGACTATCATTGAGGACGGTCAGTTCTCCAAAGATGGGCAAGAGGTATAGACTGCTAACACTGAGATAAAATTTAAATCTGCTCCAGCCAAAGTCAGTGGAATGAAGGCGATCAGGGTTTCATAAATACATAAAGCATATTATTATATACTGTCTTCCAGGTCTTTTTATTTGTCCTGGGATGGCCTAAGAGATGTTAGCTTTGTTTACACAAGGTTCCCTGAAGAAGCTCCTTCTGGATTGAGGGATCTGTGCAAGGATTTCCTCTCAGGTCTGGGCATTTTTAGAGCCAGCTCTAATGCAGGCTGGAAAAGGGAAGTCCTGCTCTGTAGGAAATCCTGCATTTTTAGTTAACAGATCATAGTGAAATATTTGAAAATGCATATTCTATGAAGCAGAAAAGCTGAAATGATAACGGTGAGTTGTTTCAACACTGCAGAAATTAATTTGCAGCTAGGTTTTCAATTTACAATTCCAATGAAATCAAAAAGTTGCTGCAGAATATTTTGGTTTATCTGAAAATCTGCTTCCAATGGAAAAAATA
Organism: Eurystomus gularis; assembly: GCA_013400335.1. Classification (NCBI taxonomy): domain Eukaryota; kingdom Metazoa; phylum Chordata; class Aves; order Coraciiformes; family Coraciidae; genus Eurystomus; species Eurystomus gularis. The sequence goes on from VZZY01017785.1 coordinate 127,803, forward strand.
CAATAGCAATTGGAATACTGAATCTTGCTGGTGATTTGCAAGGCTATTTGACTTTGAAACCCTTTCTTTAAAATTCCTTTTTTGAGGAGGCTTGGTTAGGCACAAGTAAGGCACTCAGCAGGTCAGAAGAAAGTTCATCTTGGGTGTTTTGCATTGTCCTCCAGTGGAGCCTTCCTCACCCTGGCAGGGTGCCTAGGAAAGACAGCCTGCAATACAGGCATCTAATTCAGGAGCTCCAAGTCTCCTGTTTATATGCAAATAAAGCACTTCACTGTGGATTTTCCTCAACTTGATATAATCAACTTTGCAGTAGGGAGGAGATGATCAGCAAGATAGCAGAGAATATTGTGTGATGGAAAGAACACTGTGACTGCTCAGTGATGTTTCCTTCATTAATTGCTTGGAAAAACAAATCTTGGCTCTTTAAGAAGGCAAACAGACCCAGATTTACAGGTTTATGTATGGCCATAAGATATGCTTGAAAGATAAAAAATAAGTTTTAAACATAGGTGCTTGATATCCACTAGAATCAAGCTGATAGGTTACTCTGTCCAGAATGATATGAAGACTACATTTGCCAGGAGTCCATATGTGGAGCACTGCTGAAAAACTGTAGTTTTTTCTAAATTAATGTACACGTCTGTTACCTGTTAATCTGAAATAGCTTCCCAGAATTCTGAAGGTAATAAGTAACATACATGTTGCTACTTTATGAAAAGTATTGAGATCCTAAGGAGTCCACTTTTGTGGTTATTGACCTACTGAATGCCATGAAATTTAAAATTGTGGGCCAGAGCTGACCTAGAAATATCTTTTTTTTCTGGAGAGATTGAAGGCTGTGAATTTCTACTACAATGACCAGAAGACTATAAGGGACATCTACAAACTAAAAACTGTGGAGCATTAAAGATCAGACAGCCCCCTTCTCCCCAGTCAGCTATAGGGATACAGCTGGTAAGTAACTCACTGTGTTACCCTTCCTTTTAAAACTTCTCCTGCTCTTGTCTCTAAAGTACATAAGACTTTTCCCAGCTATATGCATGACTTTCTGCACTTTTGACTTTTAATGAAATGCAGAAGCAAAATGTTCCTTTGCAAGCCTCATGAACACGGAAATAAACTTTTCTTGCAAGCTTTCCATTTTGCACAACACTTTTTGAAGTTCTGCCAACTGTATCAACAGCAAAACAACACTGGATTGTGTTTAATAGAAGTTAAAAATATGATTAAAAATATGATGTGCATGACCCAGAAACTATGAGCACATTGTTTACCCTTGTAACATAGACATGGCACAATTGCAATGAAACATACTTCCTTTGGCTACAGGAGGTCTACAGTTCCCACTGACACCTGGAGGTGGAAGTATCCAGAAAATTTGCAAACAGTGATCCAGGTGCAGCATAATCTCCACCAGAGCAGCTGAACCCTACTCTACTGAAGAGATGGAATGAGACAGAGAAGAGCCTTGACTTCGCCCACGGCACCTACAGAGCCTGAGCGGTCCTCCGTGAGCTGGAAGCTGCTGACCTGGCAAAGTACTGTCAACCGAAAGTGACAGCTGCTCCTGTCACCTCTTATTTTCTCTGTAGTTCAAGGACCAAAAGTAAAAAACTCACTGTAGAGAAGATCTGAGGAGGATGTCTTCTGAGTGTCTGACAGAGCCTGGCCATTTCATTGCTATTCTCGCTATGCACCATAGAGGACACAAACAACACCTTTATGCCATTGAGACAAGAATTTGGGACTCACTTCTTCAAAAAATTTGAGCCATAGTATGAATTTGTCTGATAGATACATTCACTGCTAGGAGATGCTAGACCTTTCTCACTGGTAGGGAGAAAGATCTAGCACCCCCCTCTGAAAAAGGACAGGGATCTCATTGGTCTCAAACATGGAAAGCTATCGAGTGACATTACTTCTATTGTAATAGCTTTCATGTTGGCAATCCGTAAGCTCAGTGAGGGAGTTTTGGAAGTTTTACGGGCTGGTCCTGCCACCAAGATCAGAACCGGCTTGCCAAGGGAATGGGCCTGTTCCATATGGGCCTAAAATTCTTTGGGCAAGATTTTGTTTTTATTAGACACATTGTACACCCTTAACAACCATAATAGAATGGGTGGATTTAGCTTTATGGAGATACACAGAACTGTGTAGCTTCCAGCATCACGCACTGCTATCATATACTACTGGCTACACTGGTGAGCAGCCATCTGAACTGCAGTCTTCTGAACAAGCATGCACGCCTGGATGTGCTAGAGAAGGCTTACCACAGGTCCATGCCTGCTCCTTCACTCTTCATCATCTACATTTTAGTGTTAAGTTCTTCTGTGATTATTATATCTTTGTAGCACAAGCCCCCATTTTTACTTAGTTGAAAAGAGTCATTACACACTTGATGATTTGGAAGCTCCTCCATAACATTTCCGAACCTCACTACTAACTAGTAACAAAAGAGCAAGCCCAGTGCTGAACTACTTACTGTCACTTTTTGCTGTCAGCGAGTTCAAAATGAATCTCATCTGAAGTGTATAGGCGTATCTTTGGACTGAAGATTGGTTTTAAAAATCATCTCAAAAATATGCAAGGAGACATTAAAATGGAGACCCCTTCCCCATATCCTTAGGCATAAACTGTTGACCAGGTCTGGGACTAGGGGTGGATCTAACCTTATTCTCTGAAGGAGCTCAAAGGAAAAGGGGGTCTATTCTGAACCTTGTGACTGGACCGGAGGGCCATCCTTACCCCCTTGTCTACCTCCAATTCAAAATCATTTTACTTTGCCCAAACATTGATTTACATATACATTGAAATCACATCACATATATAATTACAAACATAGTAATCCTACTATTTTCTTTAATCAATTTTCCTTATAGTAAATAACGTAGTGAACTTGCCATCACATTGAACCTCTATTCCTTGCTATACCTTATCAAATTACTAAACATTGTTAATAAATTGTATTGCTGGTTTCATCTGCATCCAGCTCTGGAGCCCCCAACACAAGAAGGATGTAGACTTGTTGGAGTGTGTCCAGAGGAGAGCCACAAAAATGATTAGGGGGCTGGAGCACCTCTCCTACAAAGACAGACTGAGACAGTTGGGACTGTTCAGTCTGGAGAAGAAAAGGCTCTGGGGGGAATCTCATAGCGACCTTCCAGTACCTGAAAGGGGCCTATGAGAAGGCAGGGGAAGATCTGTTCTCGAGGGTCTATAGCGACAGGGCTTTTAAGCAAGAAAAGGATAGATTTAGGTTAGACATTAGGAAAAAGTTCTTTAATATGAGGATGGTGATCACTGGAATAGGTTGCCCAGGGAGGTGGTGGAGGCCCCATCCCTGGAGACATTCAAGGTCAGGTTTGATAGGGGTCTGAGCAACCTGACCTAGTTAGAGATGTTCCTGCTCATTGTAGGGGGCTTGGACTAGTTGGCCTTTAGAGGTCCCTTCCAATCCAATACATCAATACATTCTATGATCCTATGATCTGAGTAAAGTGGGCTCCACTCATTTTGGAGCAAACAAACTCTGTAGCAAATGATTTACATAGGAACACAGTCAGCTGCAACATCTAGCCTCATATGAGAATACTGGTGCCAATTCATACCTAGAAATGTATGCACTGAGGGTACAGTGCTTGTGCTGAACAGACGTCTGATTGTGTAACTGAATGCAACTATTAAAAGAAAAACCTCAGGATCACAATCAACATTAGGTCAGGGTTTACCCTCTCTGGCACCCATTCTGCAAGTCTTTTTAGGATCATCAGGCTATTAAAGCACTTGCAGAATCTCCTTCCAGTCTTCAGGGCCCTGGGCTGCTGTTGTCCCAAGCAGACCTCTTACAGACAACATCACTGAAAAGCCTCTAAGAATGAACCCATCCTGGAAACTACAATTTGCATTGAACTTATTCAGGATATTGCAGAACATCTTATACCTTGTGAAGGTGAGGATGATATGAGCAAGAGGGTTGGTCACAAGCTGCAAACTGAATCATGAACCAGTGCTGATGACAACTATTGGTCAAATGGATTTTACACTTAATGACAAGCAACTTCCAAAACTGTTCATAGCTCATCGATCTGAATTTAATTAGCCAAACGTTTCCTATAATTTCTTTCAACACAGGAATCATGGCTTTTAGTGTTATTCTTATCAAAAGAATCAGGCTCTTATTTCTCTCCAGCAGTCTGAGCTCTCTGCTAACTAGGAGATCCCTCCATTACCTTGTATTAATAGCTCCAAAGTCCAGGCAACAAGGTTAACCTAAATCCAGTAAATGCATACTAAATGGCAATGTTAACAATTTAACAATCTAGTTACAAGCAGTAAGTTACAAAAGAAGTCAGGTTGTCTCTGTCTTTCCTTAGTTTTCCCCTTAATGGTCTCATTAGTTTTTGTAGTTGGGCATAGCAGTTAATGGCCTCAGCAATAAATCCGGCAAAGTAAGGTTTTAAATCATCAAAGTAGATCTGTGCTACTGGTTTGTCTTGTTATTTTCCATGTTGACCTCTGCTACCTTTATTTAGGTCATGCTCCCTTAACTTTAACTGTTTCAACAAGTGATATCTAACTCCAAAATATTAAATCTTGACCACATACATGCCAGGTCAGCCAGTGCTCCAGCCTCAACAAAATGATATATCAAGGTCTTCCAGGATTACAGTAGTTTAAAATCAGAAGCACTTGAAAAGAGTGACCGTAAAACCATGGTTTCTTTTTATTTGTCTCTTGCAGCCCTGAACTTTATTATTCAGGTTTTGCCAGCAGCCCTGTGAAGGCCAGAGAGTCCCTTTTGAAAAATAACAACACAAAACCATCCACTTTTTATTTAATCATATGACTCAAGGACCAGGGAGCTTAAAGAAGAATGGCAAGGAAAACAAAAATCTCAATCAAATCTCAAGATTGATAATGATGTGGCCGACACAAAGTTCCTTTATTGTGATTTCAGGATCTGTGTACTACGATAATAATCAGATTACTGATAAAGATAATTGCATTTTTTTGTTTCGTTTATCTCGACAGCTTTCACGTCTGATTCACTGTGGTGTTTATAAAGTCCAGGGATGTTCAGCCAGTATACAACTGGAGTAAAACAGCCATGAATCATGCCCTCGAAGTGCTCTTTACTGTAGCCACTAACACTTTATAATGTTGTCCAGAAATCCAAAAGAATGATTTAGGTGAACCATAGCTTCTATTTCATTTTTATTAAACCTGGCTCTCAGCCTAAACTCTTGGCATTTTGAATAGTGAACTTAGGCTAGAATATATTGCTTTATCCGGAACGTTTGTAACCTTTATTGATCCACTCAGGTAAAAGCACAGAGTAAAAGGTCTTTATTATTGATGTGGAAAATATTACTTCTCCATTGCTTTTCAGTCCACAAACATCTCTCACTTTTTCGTGATAAATTCCCTTAAGTATTCCTTGTTCTGGGCCTAGAAATCCCATCCATGGTTATTTTGTGGGATCTAGGTGTTTTTCCATGTAGAATCATAGAATAGTTTTGGTTGGAGGGGACCTTTAAAGGTCACCTGTGGTTCAACCCTCCTGCAATTAGCAGGGTCATCTTTAACTAGATCAGGTGAATCAGAGCCCCATTCAACCTGACCTTGAAAGTTTCCAGGGATGGGGCTTCCACCACCTCCCTGGGAAACCTGTTCCAGTCTTTCACCACCCTCAAATAATTGAATTGATGCTGGCTCACAGCACTTTCTCCATATCTAACTTTTGAATACAATAATTTTTCATGGATACAGCTTACTGTGGTCACTCATCATCTCAGAGCAATGCGGTCTTTTACTGGAGCACGGGGACCCCCCATCAGGGACCCCGCTGCATTCCCTGCAGCGGTACTGCCCCAGGGTGAGCATCATTCTGGAGAGCACAGCAGCTCCGCTGCCTGCTCCTCCCCATGTGTACATATTTTTCAGAAGAAAGTCAATTGGCAGTAAAGTTTGTTGTGCACAGCTTTGTTTTCTGATTTTATCACTCCTCGCCTCTGTCTGCAAGAGCCGAGCTCTCCCTAGCAGTGGGGAACTGAAACCTACCTCAGAAGTTGTGGGTGTAATATCACAGCTAACGATTTTTCAATTTTGTTTTTCTACCTGATACTTGATGTCTCTAGTCCCTCTATCTGACAGTTCCAGTGGTGTAAGTAATAATTTGTATACCTATCGCAAGCCCCATGACCCGGCCATGGCCTGCGGAAGCTTGCTTGGTGCCTCCACCCAGCCAGGGCTGCCATTCCAGCGCCCTTTTTGCTCTTACGACTTCTGAGGCAGAAGAAGCTTCCCAAGGTTTTCGGTCAGTGCATGGCTGTCATGTCTCATTTTGCCTAATACACATCAAAGTGATACCTTCGACAAGTGCATTTTCCCATGCCATTTGTTGATTTCTCCTTTCTAATTCCACCTGCTGGGACCCAAACTGTTGCCACATTGGTCACCAGGGCACAGAAAATTTCACCGGTTATTTTCTGTGTCTGAGGACAGGTTTTTTTAGTTATTAGCATTTGAAAGGAATATAGATTATTATTCATCTATGCATATTCTGCATGTATGAATATGAATTCAGGCCATTTATATTAATTGTTCACTCCTGTCTGGGCTGCATGTTAAGTTGGTGTGTATTTGCTTGCTTATTGAGGGTAATATCATTTACCCTTGTACAAACAAAGTGTGTGTGTCTGTGTGCATGCAAGCAGGTTAATGCATTCATCTCTTCATATATGTAAAGGCATGTTCCTGTCTGTGCTACACAAAGACGAGCTAACATTGTGGTTTGCTCTTCTGCATGCAGTACGCCTCTATCTGCATGTCAATATTTCTCAGCAGCCTGCCGTTTGAATCATACATTAGGTAAGGAAGGCAGCACTGCTTCCCGGTAGAGAACATTTGTTTTAGGTTTCCATTTTCAGAAATTAATTCAAGATGATGCTTCACTATTATGAAAGAAAAGAAAAAAGTGTTTCACCTGACTGAACTATTTACTGAAGAACAGTAAACAGTTCAGTACTGAAGAACACCTTTAGATGCAGTGGATGGGATCCATCTCACTTATTGTGTGCCATCATATAGTCATGCTAGTCCAAGCTCATCACCTTAGCTCTTTCTGTAGTCGGTGAAAATAATACAGGTCTAGAGACTACATTTGTAGATATCCCATGCCTAAAGCAGCTGGGAGGACTGTCTCGGGACATGAGTAGGCCATTGAAGCTTGCTGGCTTTTGCTTTGCTAACATATAGGAGAACTTTACTCATGCCTTATCTGATGAGGTGAGTCCTGGGATTCCAGCAAAGCAAAAATAGCTGAACTGAACGTTTCTCTTTATATGTTTCATGACCACAATTTTCCTTGCAAGCAGGTTTTTCAAGTCTAGACATGGTTCATATTGGATGAAAGGTGTTGAACGGAATGAACTAGAATATGTGAACTATAAACAGCACAGGCATTTAATAGCACAGATAATGGTGGGAGGCTGCAACAGAGGAACTATGGACGCAAGATTAACCCCAAAACCAACGAAATACAATCCCCTTGAATTATGGGCTTGTGTCTGATCCTACAGGTGAGTTATTATTATCTTGCGGATGATGAAATCATCTGATTTTTAGTACAGGGCAAGGCCAACAGCTATTGTTCGCATTGCATTGGAACTGCTGGGCAAACAAACATAACATCAGTGCTGCAGCACTGGTAAGCCTGACAAGGAATTTAAAGCAGCTGTACCCAAAGGAGTATGAAGATGCTGAGTGAAAACAGTAGGATCCAGGAAATGAACAATTAATATCCAATTTTTTATTATTTCCCCCAGAGTATTTGTGAAAGATAGAAATCCAAGGCAAAACCTAATGCCTTTTGTAGATATCAAGACATAAAACACAGATTTGGACTAAGCAAAGCTACAAGATGTTTGTCGTCCAGTGAAAGTGGAAAAATAAAAGGGTCTTTGAAGTTTAATAGGATACTCAGATTTGAACAAATGGGAAACAGTTGAGCATTCCCTTTTTTTGGCTTTGATACTCCTGAGACAATCAGTAACTTGATGGATCTAGGGAAGGACTCATTTATAGAACAGAAATTTTTTTTTAGTATCAAGTTGCTGATATACATAAAAAAATATAGGAATGGACTCCTATGTTCTAAACCTCTCTTGTTTAAGTTGGATTTTTAATGTATGATCAACATATAGTTTATTTTTGTGCAGGGTACCATAATGATAGGATTTGAGGGAAATAACTGCCAATACTTATTCCTAAGGGCTGAGAACCCTTTATTTTTGCTTGTGAGAATTCCACTGAACTTTGAGTGGAGCTGAGTCCAGCCCCGTGTTTTAATAAAAATGCTTTTGATTTGGCTGATTTTAGTATTCTAAATAGGGAAATGCTTCAGATTAATATTTTTATTTAGGGCAGTAATGCCCAATCCATTTTAGGCATGCCTTATAGCTGTAGCTTTTCATTATACTCTTTTTTCCTCCTCTCCTCCATCATCCCACAACCCATGACTCCTCGGTGCCCCTGCCTTTGGAGATCTATAGCACTATATTTCCTTACCACCAAGCAATATGTTCTTTTTCTCTGAGATTTGAACCTGGGAGTGAAAAAGAGAATGAAGAAACATAATAAACTTAACTATTCTCTTTCTATTCTTCAGTCTCAGCAGTATTTCTGCTCCCTCTTCTGTATCTTTAATGCTGTCATGCCTCACTAGGAAGACTTGACTCATGGGTTGGGAACTACTGCTTTTGGTGATGACTTGTTACTTTTTTTTTTCTTCTGTTTATCATGTCTGAGCTAACTCTACAGCTTTCTGTCGCTGCTAGATTGTCAACACTGGACCCAGACGTTCCCCGTGTACAGAACAAATGTGGTCATAGCTTTCCAACTGCTGCATCTAAAAGGCTGCGGCTCCCTGTTTCTCTCTTCTCCATGCCAAATATGCCTCAGTCCTTTCCTGGAGGGATGGCATCGGCAGCTGGAGGGTGGATTTGGCTCCTTTGCCCACTTGCCTTGCTGCCTTTCGGTTGAGGTGCCAGTTTGGGAGTCTGCAGTGATGCTGGTGTTGGGATGTGGCTTAGAGCAGAACTGGAACGGCTGTTTCCCATCTGGTTCAGAACAGCTGTCAGATGGTAACGAATGGCAGCATCCATGGCAGGAGCCTGTTTTTGTTGTGCATACATGTTTGTGTCATGGGTGTGTAACTCCTGAATCGCCCCTGCGCTGGGAAGCAGCTTTCTCCTCTTTGCTAATGAACACACGGAGCAGCTCATGTAAAGGTGCGTAGCATCCTGCACTGTGGTTTGCAAACCATAGTTTGCATTGCTCTGGCTCACTAGCTAAAAGGCCAAGTTAATGTGTACGTGTTAGAGGAATTTAACAAACTATTAACTAGAAAGACATTTGATTTTGCAAAGGGATCTGGGAGAGATGCTGGCTTGACATCTTGACTAAGAATCAGAAATGACTGTGCTGTTGATTCGTTTAACATGTAGCATGACCCCATACCTAAAACATCAGCAATGATGTTTATATATGGTGTTTACATACAAAGTTTACATACCTGCAGGGTAGCCTTTTGGCAAGAATACCGTGTTTTCAAGAGTTGAAGAAGTATCTGAAAGCCTGTAGCAAACCCACAAAACAGAAACAGGTTCAAAACTTTCCCCAACAGGACACTTTCAAATAAAAAAGCGTATTTCTTCCCCGCAGTGTGTCAGTTTGGATCCCTACCTAAGGAAAAGTGAGGACTATTTAAAAACCAAGTATGAGGAAGCATGAGAAATGAAATAAAAGGCACATTGTGTTAAAAACTATCACCGCTTGTTTGCAATTCTGGACAAGTCTTTTATGAAGTTTTAGTTACCTCAACAACCAACTGGGTAATGGGACCAGCTTTCCAGCACTTACTCTTGCCCATCTGGTGAAGAGGCTTTGTTTGCTTGGCCAGGACCTGAGAACTTTTGGGACTGCTGGTGTGTGGCATTTAACCAAGGAGAGCAGCTGTTGCTTATTGTGGAGCCAAGATCTCACACAGTCCCCAACTGTGAGGTTGTCATATACCCTAGCCCCATAACAGAGATAATAACATTTGCCCTTCTTTAGAAATTACTTTGAGATCTGCCAGAGAAAAAGGCCTATTCAAATGCAAAGCCTGATGCTTTTATTTATTAATAGATATTGTGCCAGAGTCACCAATCTGCTTCTGATGCCTAGTGCAGCTCTGGAAACAGAGGATCTGCCTGCTTGATTTAACCCAGCTGTCAAGTTGAGGCCTAAGGCTGCTTGGTGATATTAGAAGCAGCACAAACCAGCCAGATGTTAACCAGCAACAGCTCAAGCTCAGTGTTATCCTGCCTACTACTCTAAAACTCAAGCAAATGTGGTGCTGCCTAAGCTCACCTGCCTGCAGCACCGCTGCTTCTCATGCAGAAGACTGGGCTTCTCAAAGCACTCTTGTTCCCTTAGAGGGTCACATATTCTTGCAAAAAATAGTGGTTACAGGTAAAACTATCATATCCCTCAAGGACTATATTTTATCTACCCCATAGGACTCATAAGGATGTCTGCTTTGTGCTGTGCTGGCAAGTACAGTACAGAACTAAAGTGGGTTCACCTGGTACATTGCCATTACCACAGCACTACCTGGCGTTTCTGCAGACTCTGGCTCAGCCAAAATTTCCAGGGAAGACAGGCAGAAAAAAGGAGAAATCTCTTTTCAAGCTTTCTCTGTCTGTCAATGATTAGCAGGTGGGAGGTCTGCTTGTCTAATTTTGTGCCTTCCTTTTTTTTTCACTGCACTTTCCTGGTGTGACAAGCCTGGTACTGATTTCAGTCAAACCAGTCTGCATTGCTGGATCCATTTTTGCTGTCCTCAAGGGAGTGTTTTATTCAATTACTTTCCTTTCCACTCTTAGCGTAATGGATGACTTTTTGAAACGCTTCTATTAGAATGAAAGCAGAGGGTACATTTCCACTGGTAAAGTGGTCAACAAACTTTTGTTTTACTAGATGAGATATAAGTGGAAGTATCTTTACTAATGAGCTTTTACAAGTTTTCTGGAGCTGGTATATTACAGCCTGTTTATTTTGATCTCTCATATTTGTAACTGATCTCTTATATTAGAATATTCGTAGAATCATTAAGGTTGGAAAAGACATCTAGGATCATCATATCCAACCTTCATCCCAACATCTCCTTGACCACTAGACCTGTCCTGAAGCACCACTTCTACCTGTTTTTTTGAACACTTCCAGGGATGGTGACTCTACCACTTCCCTGGGCAGCCTGTTCCAATGGCTAACCACTCTTTCAGTAAAGAACTTCTTCCTGATATCCAATCTAAATCTCCCCTGGTGCAACTTGAGGCCATTACCTCTTGTCCTGTCATTAGTTACCTGGGAGAAGAGACCAGACCAGCACCAGCCTCACTATCACCTCCTTTTAGGGAGTTGTAGAAAGCAATGAGGTCTCCTCTCAGCCTCCTCTTTTCCAAGCTAAACAATCCCAGTTGCTTCAGGCGCTCCTAATATGACATATTCTCCAGACCTCTCACCAGCTTCGTTGCCCTTCTCTGCACGCACTCCAGCACCTCAATGTCCTTCTTGTACTGTGGTGCCCAGAACTGGACACGGTACTCAAGATGCAGTCTCATGAGTGCCAAGTAGAGGGGCACAATCACCTCCCTACTCCTGCTGGTCACACCATTTCTGATACAGGCCAGGATGGTGTTGGCCTTCCTGGCCACCTGGGCACACTGCTGGCTCATTACTGCCTCTAGTCACTGCAGCGTTTTTATCCCACTGAAGCATTTCCATCCCACACACCCCACCAGCTGATGCGCCTTTTTAACGGGCTCCTTCACCTTCCCCCGCAGGAGCGCAGTAGAAGCCGTGTTGCTAGACGTACACGGAGGGTGTGTTGACAGCTAAACGACGGGCTGCAGCAGGCCCCAATGCCTTGTCTCTCCCGAGCTGCGGGCCAGCGTTTTATGGCTCGTTACCCCCGGCGGGGCGAGGAGGGCTCCGGAGCGCGGCGCGGCCGGGAGGTGGCAGCCTCGGCACGGCGATGCCGCAGACCCCGGTCCCGGCGCGGCCGGGGCTCGGCGGACATACCCCCCCCACACCTCACCGGGCGTAAAATTAAAACTTTGCGTCCCGTGGGCATTCGAAGGAAAAATGAAGAGGTCTTTTCCAGGGGAAGGCTTTGCCTTGCCTCAGTGCCGCGCCTCCCTGCGTGCAACGTGGTGCGGCGGAGGAAGGGAGGTGGCAGCAGGGCAGTGAGCGACACGGGGGGGGTGTGAGCCTCGGTGAGCTCCTGCTGGTGGGCAAAGGCCTGATTTTCAGCTGGTGTAGATCAGTGTCTTTCATCAGCGTTAGAAGAAGAGGGTCACTGGAGCAAAACAGGAGAGAAAACTAGCAAGCCTTTAATGATTCCATGATTACAAAGAGTCCTGCTTGCCTTGCTCTGATTACTAACACCTTTTAACGATGTTCTCCTCCACTGTGGGGTGGGATTTTCCTTGGCTTACTTCAGTTTCCATTGAAGTAACTTGGAAAATTCCAACAGCTTTGGTGGAAACAATCTCCAATAATCTGGGATTCTCGGAAGTGTCCTTCCTCTCCAAGAAACATCATTCTTCTGCGATTGAGAAAGCTCTATCTTTCACAGAAGTTTAATACTCCTTCACTTTTGATGCTGCAAATGAATTGCATTGGAAATAAAGCCTAGTGAAAATGAGATTACACACTAAACTCCCTACTCAGAGAGATTAAATTGCATGGCATCTTAAATATCTTGCATTTAATATTATTTGGTCCTTCATTTCATTTCTTTGTCTGATGTTTGGAATTTATTGAACAGTCCGAGTTACCCTTGGTTTAATTCATTGTCTTCAAGGAGTTGACATATATAGTGAGTTTGGCCAGCTGGCTTTAAACAGAGATTTCTACTTCTTATTAGTAAATTCCTGAAGCTGTAAATGCCTTTTTGGTTTTCACACCTCTACAACACTGCCGTAAATTGACAGAATCACTCAGAAAGCTAAAGCTATTTTGGGGTGTCTCCCTGGTCAATAAGGAAAAATATTCCTCTTGCAAAATAAAACTGTTTCTTTTCTGTGTGAGTCATTACTCTGCTTGTATGCACAGAGCAAAAGATTTCCAGCTTCTCAGGCTTCACTGGCATCCAGGGTAAGTTTCAGCCAGCCAAGATTCACATGTGGAAACTAAATATGGTCATGGGGTTACACTCCCATTTTTTGCCCATTACTCAGGCTCCTGCATGCTGTATTTCAGTGCCTACTCCCTTTCTGCCACCACACATCTCTCTGCAGGGATAGTTTATGCTGTGGTTAAGGCTGGTAAGATCTTAGACAGCACCAGTTACAAACAAGTAGTGTGTTTCATCTTCTACTTATGTGTACTAGATAAATAACAAAGACTCAGTATTAATCTTGGGAGGGAAGCTGAAGGCTAGATACCTTTATAAAGCTCCGTGCTAGAGGGTGTCATCTTAAGCCTTAGTCCAGCTTTCAGCTGTAGTAATCACCACAGTTTTCATGGTAGAACCTGCCAAAAATAGAAAAAACAAGAGGGAGAGAACATGTTGTTTTTTTGAAAACAAAACAGCTCGTGTATTTTCAGCAACAAGAAGTCACAGGGACATTTTTATAATTATATACAACAGCAGAAGGCTTCTGATGTCATGGGAGCCAGAAAAATACATCCTAAATTATACTACATTTCACTGTGGAGGTTAATCAGTGAGCCAGTGGCATTTTTAGGTCCCTGTGAGAGTATTCAACCCCTGCTTGGGACCAGTCAACGTGTGGCTGTGGAAGAGCAGTGGTGAATGCAAATTACTGGGGTCTGTCAGCTATGCACTTCTTTGACATGGCCACATAACTCTTGGCGAAGCGCTGGCTCCCTTCCTATCAGCTCTCCTGGGGAGCCCTCATCCCCTTCTCAGGCACTTTATAGAGCTATGTGGGAGCAGCAAGGAGCCTGATCTCATACTTTGGGCTTGGCTGTGACTTCCTGAAGAGCTATGTGTTCTCCATTTGTCTCAAAGATATTCTGTGGTGCCTGGAGGCTTCAAGGCATTCACTGGTGGAGAGATGACTTATGCACTGGTCCCAGTTTACACCTTCAACCTCCACACAGAATTCATTGTGAAATGGTAACAGGACCATGACCAATGTTTTTAATGAATCTGACCATTTTTCAGCAAGGCTTTTACGTAGTGTCAAATGCATAAGTTCTCTCAGCAAATTATGAGAGACCACACTTGATTAAGACAGACTCATGATCAGGCTGGACTACCATTTTGGTTGGGAGATGTTTTCTAAGCTGATGATTGACTCTTGCATTGTACAGCCTCCATGTGACTTTGTGGCTTGCTGCAGTATTTCTGTTAGAAACCAAATGCAAGATTTTTATACAATAGTTGTGGTGACTACATGGATTAGCAGCCTTGAACTAGAAGCATTTTATATTAATTTTTCAGTCAAGCATTTTAGATTGCTCTTATTCTTTTCTTCATTTTTTTTGTGCTTAACTACAAAAAAAGGTGCCAGCAAAAAAATTGCAAAATAACTCAGTCTAACTTCAACTAGATAAACAGAGCTTATTGCCATGAGAAGTGCCATACACTACAGAACTACAGAGTATAGAGTTTGAATTCACATCACATGATTGCATCTCTGCTCTCTGGCTGTGGAAGGGTTTGCATGGCAGAAGTGGTTCTGGTTTCAGTCCTAAGTCCATACAGCACAGAAATTACCAGAACAATGGTATCAGTGTTGTAAGAGGCACGAACCAAAAAAATTCTGCAGCTTATTTCTTTACTACAAGAACCAGTCTTTTGAGGAGACATGGGATAAACATTTCTGCAGGGCGATATGAAAGCGTTTTTACTTCTCTTGTGTGTACCAACATTTATTCTGTAAACAGACAACTTGTTTTGTGAGAACTATTCCGTTTCATGCCCTTTTCCAAGACTATTGAACCATCTTCAGAAATATTCAGACGTGATTTATGCCAAGTATTTGCACCTGTTACATTCTTTATGCAGAATTAAGTCACTGACTATAGAGCTCCTAAGAGACTTATGTTCTGCCTCGGAAAATAATTTGGTGTTTATACCTACTGAAATTTGATAGAATGTGCCATGAAAAGGGATCAACATGGCTGCTCATCTGGACTGCAACTACCCACATATCCTTGCCTGACAAAACTGTTATTTCTTAAGATAATAGTGTAATTTCTTAACAGACTTTCATCAATAGAAGTGTTTGGTAACCCAGCAGGACTGCTCAGTTTTGGGGAGCAATTTAAAATTTGCATTTGACATACTCAGTGTTTATGGGGCCATGACAAGTAGCATCATAAACTGAAAGAACTGGATCTAGTACACAGGTATTATATAATTACATTGGTCCAGTCCCAGAAGAGGGCCTACAAGAAAGCCAGGGAGGGACTGTTTACAAGGGCATGTAGTGATAGGATGAAGGGCAATGGCTTTAAACTAGAGAAGGGTAGATTTAGATTAGATATTAGGAAGAAGTTTTTTACTGTGAGGGTGGTGGAACACTGGAACAGGTAGCCCAGAGAGGTGGTGGAGGCCCCATCCCTGGAGAAGTTCAAGGCTTGATGAGGCTCTAAGCTACCTGATCTAGTTAGAGGTGTCCCTGCTGACCGCAGAGGGGTTGGACTAGATGACCTTGGAAGGTCCCTGCCAACCCAATGCATTTTATGATTCTATGATTATCTGATAGGCATTTGGAAACATAGTACTAGGACTCAACAGAGAGCAATAAAATGGTTAGCTAGTAGTTTTTAAACACTTTCCATGTGATTTCCTTAAAGGAGTAAAGGCTTTTTGCTTCTAGCTGGTTTTCATAAACAAAGACAAAAAAGAATGTAAGCTCCACTTAGGAGAAGGTTGTGACATACTATTGAACAGGAAGAAGGGCAGCTAGAGAGTGATTTTATTCACGTGAGCTTTCTATCCAGAATCATCTACATAACTGCTGGAAGCTATGCTGAAATGGAGGCAGTGTAGTACAGAGATCAGAACAGAAACAGGGCAAGGATTTTCTTTAAGACTCCTGCAAGTTGTAGGCCTTCTGCAGACATTGTGATGAGCTAATACGGAGGTGACTTTGGAGGGAAAGGAATACCATGAGCTGAAGCTGCTGAGCAGAGCATCAGGGCTCTGTGAATCCCTGTCTCTTGGAACAAGTCGGGTGGGGCTGATGACACATCTAGATGAATGAAGGAATTCCTGGATATCATGGTGATATAATCATTCATGGTAAAACAGGGAGAAGAGCTGGGTGAAATGACAGTAGTGACAACAAAAGGGCAGTAGCTGAGCCAAGTGTCATAGTTGTGTCTGTGAAACTAAGTAAAAAGTTTAGTGCAAAGAATTACAGCATGCCCCTTTAATCATTGCTAATACAAATATATGGTTAATTCAGTGTTGTTATTTCTTCTCAAGTTTATTTTACTTTCCCTTTTCTCTATACAGGCTTAATCTTCTAAATGAGAAATATTGCTCATCAAGGGAGGCAGAGTTCTGTGTCCCCAGGACTCAAGGTGAGGGTTCAGACTGGAGACTTTTGCTAGTGCTAAGAGGAATCCCCCCGAGTTTAAGCCAAATTCTTGTTTCCAAATTCTTGTTGCCATCAGCAACAGGATTGCTTTGAGTTTCAGTCCTCAATAATCCATGATTCAACAGGTCATCAAAAATTAAGATTTTTTTTTTCTTACTTTGGATCACTATCCACCAACAGGATAGCTTCAACTGTAAAATTTTCAGTCTCTCAGCCATGAAGGAGTAAACCCATACATGGACAGGTCTGAGGTTTTTTGAGAACTCTGCAACAGAAAGCCTTTTCTCACTCCATTGAAGAGCTGGGCAGTGCTGGCTTTAACCTCTCTATTCTGAATACCAGTATTTGGCCAGATAATTCTGCAACCTGGAGGAGTAAATCTGTATTTTCAGTGGCCCTCCTCAAAAGATGCTTGTTAGAGATACAAAAATAAACTTTTCTAACTATAGAAATGATGCTCCAAAGACACTCAAATTCAGACCAAAAGATCCAGTCCTACTAAAATCTGACAAAACCAGATCCAGCTTTTTGTCCCTAGGCATCTTTGTTTCACAGGGTTCTTTGGACTGTTTCTAACTCTGCAGAGATTAAACGGGCAGAATTTTAGCTGCTTCCAAATAGAGCTGAATCATTCCCTAACAGGGAGTAACAACACCCGTTCTTGTAGAGAGAAGACAGCTGAAATGACAGACGTCTGTTAACAGTTGGAGTCAACACATTATGAAATAGAGAGATAAAATAGTGTGCAAGCCAGAAGATTAAAAGTCAGAAGATGACAAAGTATGAACAAACATCAAAGGCACTTGTCTAAACCTACAAGAATTCATATGCTCTATTCAGTTGTCAGTTCCTATAACTGGGATATTTACTGTCCTACAAGGAATCTAGACTGCAATGGAGGATTTCTGTCAGTGAGATAGAGCCTATCTATAAATGAGTAGTCTGGCAAGGCAGCATATGCTTATACCAGGGAACACAAACATTGCCCACCTGCACATTTGGGCTGGGCTTTGGGATTGCACACAGAGAGTCTGCATGTATGAGTCTGACTGCTGCTGGCAGCATGGGGTGATTCCCCAGCCTGCATCCCTGGGTGCTTCTCCAGGATGGGAAGCAGCTTCCGGGCCTGGTTGTCTACCCAGCCAGGCTTCTGTTGTGTCAGTCTGGTTATATGTAGAATCATAGAATAATTTTGGTTGGAAAAGACCTCCAAGATCATCAAGTCCCATTGTTAACCCAGTACTGCCAGGTCATCACTAATCAGGTCACCACTAAACCATGTCCCTCAGCAGCACATCTACATGTCTTTTAAATACCTTCAGGGATAGTGACTCCACTGCTTTCATGAGCAGCCTTTTCTAGTGCATCACAACCCTTTCTGTGAATAAATTTTTCCTGATATCCATTCTAAACGTCCCCTGGTGCAACTTGAGGCCATTTCCTTTTGTCCTATCACTTGTTATTTGGGATACCTACTACCAGCTTGCTACAACCTTCTTACAGGTAGCTGTAGAGAATGATAAGGTCTCCCCTCAGCCTCCTTTTCTCCATACTGAACAACCCCAGTTCCATCAGCTGCTCCTCCTAAGACTTGTGTTCTAGATCCCTCATCAGCTTCCTTGCCCTTCTTTGGACATGCTCCAGCTCCAACACTTCAATGTCTTTCTTGTAGTGAGGGGCCCAAAACTGAACACAGTATTTGAGGTACACAGAGTACAGGGGGACAATCACTTCCCTGGTCCTGCTGGCCACACTCTTCCTGATACAAGCCAGGATGCTGTTGGCCTTCTTGGCCACCTGGACACACTGCTGGCTCATGTTCAGCCAGCTGTCCACCAGCACCCCCAGGTCCTTTTCTGCTGGGCAGATTTCCAGCCACTTTTCCCCAAACCTGTAGTGTTGCATGGGGTTGTTGTGACCCAAGTGCAGGACCTGGCATTTGGCTTTGTTGAACCCCATACCATTGGGCCTTGGCCCATTGATCCATCCTATCCAGATCCCTCTATAGGGCCTCCTTACCTTCAAGCAGATCAACACTCCTACGTAAGCTGATGTCATCTGCAGACTTAGTGAGATTGCCCTTGATTCCCTCATCCAGATCATTGATGAAGATATTAAAGAGAACAGGCCCCAATACTGATCCCTGGGGAACACCACTTTTAACTGGCTGCCAACTGGATTTGACTCCATTCACCACAACTCTTTGGGCCCAGCCATCCAGCCATTTTTTTCATCCAGCAAAGCATTTGCCTATGCAAGCCATGAGCAGCCAGTTTATCCAGGAGAATGCTGTGGGAAACACTGTCAAATGTTTTACTGAAGTCTAGGTAAACAACAGCCATATAGAACATCCAAGGTAAGTTCTGAGCTAACTTGTCAGTGCATTTAAACCTAGCTCTGTCTCACCATTCCTGTGGTCACCCCCCTTCAAGGAAAGTCACTCTTAGGTAGGAATTTGCACATCTTGATGAAGCATCAATGTCTTGGTTATTGCTGTCTCTATTGGTGCCTATCCCTACACTGTTCATACTTGCTCTTCTGTATGATTGTCTTTGAGTTCAGAATTTACCTGCTAAATTACAGGTCGGAAATTAAAATGGCATGAAGAGTCATCCCTCTCCTTTTTTCCTTTCAGAAGTCTCCATCTATCACTTCTAGATGGAGACGTGCCTGCTGTGCACAGCTTCTCCTCATTCATTGAGAAAGGTAGACCCCTGAGATTCTCTCATCCTCTTGTTCTCTCTATAGAACGTACCTGTTCCCTCAGATGGTGTTCTTAATTTTGTTTTCTCTCTTAGCACCAACTAGTTAGTTTCCATGTCACTTTTTTCACTTGGGATTTTCTGCCAGTAGGATTTCTGGCACTATGTTTGTCTGGCAAACTACATCTGGGACTCTGGTTGCTGGAGATCGCAGGCTGAGTGTTTTGATGAGTAATAGTCACAGATGAACACTTATATTCTGACAGTTGCCAAAAAGTTACACAACTACAGATCCTTTGGTCCTTTAAGGTTCCTCTGAGCCAGTCCTCTGGTGTAAAGCATTTTGTAGCTCAGAATAACTAGCCAGTAAAAGATTGCCAGTGCCTAGATGCATTGTCGAGGTACTCCAGATCCTGGATAAAGGTTCAGAGATACGATCAAATGAGAAGGTTGCAGTTGTGACAGCCTTAGATTTCAATTAATCCTTGGGCGCGAAAACAGTTCTTGAGAGCTTCTCTCAATCTGCAGAGAACAGAACAACCTTCAGCCTAGGTCCCTAGTGTTTTAAGCTGGAAAACAAAGTTATCTCTAGAAGTGCTAGAAGTGGAGACCATAATGTCTTTGTGCCCCTCTGCACTGATGACCATGAGATGGAAGAGAAAAACTGGATTCTGATGACTTTAGACTAATAATGGTGTCAAAAAGCTCAGGCAGTGCCTTTAACGCAAGCTGGCCCCTACTAGAAGCCATCATGCCTCATCAGGGGTATGTGATTGGTTCCTGCACAGCACACAAGGTGAATTGGTCTTAAAAAAATTGGATCCATAGTAGTAAGCACACTGAGCAGTGAGCAGCTTAAGTTACACCTGGGAGCGCAGTAAGAGTTTAAGATGCCTTTATCTCAAGGAATGAGATGCTAGACTACAAGCCTCAGAGGGAGACATCGTTTCCCAGCTCTTGTTAGTGATCCCTGAGAATATCTATCATCTCCAGTTCCTGCAGGAGAAGTTGGCAGCCAGAGGAACATCTCATTTGCACATCCCAGCAATGCATAGGTGTGACCCGGGAACCCTTATGGTGAGTTTTACTGACAATTATGTGCCAAGGAAATTCAGGTGTCTGCAGGGTTACGTAAATTCAGGTTCTCAGAAAAAAAGGAAATTACATACTGGCATTGAGCCTAGGGCCTTTTGTAGATTGTGGCATTAAAAAGTGCCTTGACCGTGAGAGAGGACACAGGCTTGTATTGAGTCTAATCACTCTGTTCCCACTTTTGCCATCCTTAGTAAAAGCAGTTACAAATCTAGTGAGAATACTGTGCATTTATATATTGTCCTAATCAAATGTACAACATTTTACCACTGTGCCTTCAGAAGGCCATAATAGAGAAAAGTGTCTTGAAGGGGGGATGTGCTAGTTGTACTATAAAACTGAGTTTTAATTAGACATTCTACAGAAGAAAGCAAGATAGAAATAATATAACCTGGATCACATGATGTCCCAGTGTCAGATAGCATCAAGATTTGTAAGACACACATGAGGATAGCAAAAGTGTTCTAGTTTAGCAAAGACACTTCTCTGTGCCTCTTTTCCCCCTCATCAGGAAGAGAATGCAGCAGACACACAAGGCAATGAAAGCAAACAAGTGAATAGAAAACGGTTCTAGTTTAACCTAAGAGAGAGTCAAAAGGTAGCTTGGGTGCAGCTATGGAAATTCTCCATCATTAATACAATCCTATATTTTGTCATCATATCTTGTTGCAACTTCATTCCAATAAATATTTTTTCAAAAAATATTCTGTATTTTGTTTGTTCTTAAACAATTAAGTTCAGGAGGACCAACTACACAACCAAGCAGTTCACATTCTCTTTTCTCAAAACTCAGGAGCTCCAGCTGGTTTTAGCTGGAGTGTCCAGCTCCCCCATACATTGTCTCAGGGTATTCAAAGGAAAAGAGTTCAAGCTAAATAGCACAGTTTAGGAACTGGTGACCCAGAGGATGAGAAGAGTGGACAGTAACAGCCAAGGAAGTTTTCTGGTAGGTGGAAAAAGTGGTGTTGAACCCACCTGAACCCACAGGTCCTGAGGCAGCTTATAACACTGACTTTCATATCTAGTAGTGTTATACTGCCTATACTGTATTTACAGCCATGACAGGAGATTGCCTGATGCCACTAACAGCTAATGTCTAGTCCCCTAGTAGACAAGCCTGGATGTTGCTATGATGGGGTGCATTGTGGCTGTGGTATTCATCACGAGTGTAATTGCATTGAGGGCCTTGCAGAAGCATGGGTATGAGATATACCCACAGCACTGCCCTGTGACCACTGCCCATCAAAGTGCCAGGGACAGTGCAATCGTAGGATGAATCCTCACATCTTTCCCATAAAGAATCTTGGAGACATGACATTATAAATTATTAAGATGAATAGATGTGTCTGTCCTGAAACTAGTAGGCTTTTCTGCAAAAGCAAGATGTTTTTGAGTACCAGAATGCTCAACTTGCTTTACGTTCACATTACAACCTCCCTGTTACCTTTTGAAATATTTTAAATTTTCTCACAATTCATAGTCCCATTGAGTGTATGCCATTGGACCATCAACTACCATTAAATACGCCATTCTGCTATTAAAAAACATATGACGGACTACCTTAAGCTGGTAACTGCCATTTGAACATTAAAATAACGGTTAACAGATTTGGAGGCCAAAATGTAGTAATAGCCTGTTTTGTTGGACTTTTGTGTGCTAGGTTAATGGTGTGGCAGGTATTGTGCAATAATACCACAGAAAAGAACTGTCCTGTCACCAGTCAGGGCTATACACAGCTGGATAAAAGCTGTCATTCCCCTATTTCCATACATTAAATGCTTAGGCTAATGAGCTTTTATTAGGAACAATCCTGTTTCCACTGGATGCAAACCGAAAGCTTTAAACAATACTAACTGAAGAGCTATCCAGACAATCCAGATCTGAATTTTGGATTGCCAAAGTATTTAATGTAAAATGAACTATAAGCAACTCACTGCAAATCATTCTGTTTATTGGATATTAAAACAATCTACAAGTAACTGTCATTATCCTAATTTGAAAGGTAGGGAAAAAGAAAGCAACAGAATTTGTCAACATTTAGTGTTTAAACAATGAGGCTCCCTATTCAATGCTGTATTCACTAGTTCTATGGCCTACTTATTTAGCAGCAGAAATTATTTACTTGGGAGAAAAATGTTATTTTTTTTTAGAGGGGAGAACCTTCTGAGTCAGATCCTGAACCACAAATTAAGACTGTTTGGTGCTTTCTTTCTTGAGAAACAAATGACATCACTTTCTGTTTCTTTGTCAAGGAATGGGCTTTTCTTCTTAATATGAGATTTGTTCATGACTTTCAAGGAAAAAGAATTCAGACAGGTGCTACCATTAAGCATCTTTTTTATTGTAGTCTTTAATGTACATGCAGAATTTTAAAAAAGTGTCAGTTATATCTGTAAGCATATAACAATAATGTAAATGTCTTGGATCAGCAATGTATTTGGATTAGGGACTAATAACTCTAAGTGAACAGACATCTTTCAGGATATGCAGTTTATATGGTAAATCAAGACAGTTTTCTTCAGAGTGATTTTTCTCATAAAAAGATAAAATGTTTCTTGTTTACAATCTCGATCGTTTTTAATACTGAAAAAATCTATAATAGTACACTCCTCATTATGTACATAGAAAAACATAAAACTATATCCATACCAGTGTCTGTTTTAAATGCAAACAATAGTAGTTAATAGCTTTGTAATTTTTTTGTGCACCCTCTCCCCTCTTCCCTCCCCTCCCCCCTCCATTAAAAAATGCAGCATTTCCTAAAGTTTTCAATGTTTTGGCAGAAATTGAGCTGAAGGCACTCCCGTGTTAGGCAAAGCGATACGTGAAATACCAGCGCTAAATAAAAAAGCTGTAGGTGTACCAGGCAGCTCCATGCTCATCCCTAGGACCAAATCTTGCACTCGCTGAGGTCAAGAATTGGTTTGCTGGAGCAGGCTCAGGCCCCAGCTTGGTTTACAATAAAGCTGATTAGCCTCACAACTATTTTTACAAATGCTTCATGCAAATGGTATGAGGATGCAGAGAGCATCTCTGAACACAGTACTATCACGAGGGCAAAAAGCTCCTGCAGGTCACAGCATCAAAACATGTTGCAAAGGCTTTGCTTTCTAGGCCTTGGGCTTTGCAACATGGTAGTTTCACACAACACCCTCTGTTTAAGACTTCCTGATGTTGCAGCTCAGATAAAAATGAACAAACCAACCCACAAATCTGAAGTTTCTAACCCATCTCTTGTGATGGATCAGCTTAGACTCAGCAGAGCATCCTGAAAATAACCTGTGTGCTAGTGGCATGCTGACTTCTGCTGATGGGGAAGTTTGGAAAGCTGACAGAAAAGTTTCTCTGAGGCAGCTCCTCCCTGGCCTCATGTGGCTTGTGTTTGGCACACTGTCATTTTTCCTGTAACTCAGGGTTATCTCTGGCATACCTGTAATATGTATTTATATGAATACTTTGCCAAAAAAACAAAGATGCCTATGAGATAAGCACCTAAATGCTCGTTAAGGGATGTGTCATAAGTCACAGTCAGAAAAACATTTCCATGATGACCAGTTTTAGTTCTCAACAGCAGTTTGCTTCTGCAATCCTAGCAAAGGCTGAGAAACGACTGGATGCAACTTCCAAGAGAAAATGAGACAGAAAGGCACTGGCTAAAGCTTTTTATGCACATTAAAAGCTTTCTTGTGTCAGTGTCTCCAACCTGATAAAGTGTTAGATTTTTCAGGACATACATTAGTTCAGTAATTTGTTTACTTAACTATTTTATTCATAGTGCACCATATCTGACCATGACTGTAAATAGCTGCAGTCAACTGACAAACCAATTGAAAAAGAACATTCTGCTAAAACCTGCCAGCCGGTCACGTTCATTCTGCTGTAATAGCTCTGTGCTCTTTGGCCACAATAAAATGAATGGCTTTATAGTGTTGGAAAGCATTTTTGTCGTTCTTCACTATCACTGTGGATTTATCTCACAAGGAATGAAGGGTAAGATAAAAAGGCATCCAACAACACTTCAGTCTCTAAACTGAACAACCAGCAAAATGATATGCAGCTGGCATGGAAGAATAGCCATTTAAGGTTAGTTTGAAATGCAGACTGAAGGGGAAAAAAAAAAGCCAAAAAACAGAAAAAAAAAAAGCAGCAAATAGTCCAGTAAGAATAAACAGTAGAAAAAGAAACTGAGCAAGTGATTCTTTGTTTTGGGCCAGTATATCCACAACCAGTTGCTGTATGTTGCTTTGGGAAACATGAAACTGGCACCAAAACACTCCAAAAAACACAAAACCCCCACCCCCTTCCTGTGCTGATGGCTCTCCTTGAAATGTCCCTCAAATCTCTTTCCGTACTGTGGCTCGGATGCTGCTGAACATTTTGCCTATAGCCTCAAACAGTGGGTCGCAGAACGTGTGGATGCAGATCGAATAGACACGGCTAATGCACTGGATCTCAATCAGGTAGCTCCTTATGCATGGCACCACTGCCCAGATGTGCAGGAAGGACAAAATGGCAAAGTAGATGCCCCAGATGAGAGCCATAGGAATGCCAAAGATTGCTGACAGTAAACGATAAAACCAGTATTTCGTTACAGTGAAGGTGGTAAAACTGGCCTTCCAAATCCCATCAAAGCTGTGTGTTCCCTCTGGCTCAGCAATCACATCTTCAAAATCAATCTGCAGCAAAGAACACAAAGTCAGGTCAGTCAGATGTTTGCATCAAGGGTGGGTTCCAGTAACACCTTTCCTGGAGAGCAATAGCCTGCTGCAACAAAACACCAAAGCACGTACTTCCTACATCCCAATATGATTTAACCCATTTACCACATGATTTAAGCCATGAATCTCCAGTAACTCTTTTTCCAGTGACTACCAGGGAACCTCAATGATTAGCTCAAAATTAGACATCTAACTTCTAGACAGAGATGTCCACTAAACTGAATATATTTTCTTAATCTCCTCCAGCCCTAAGGGTATGCAGTGCCTGCTGAAGGGTCAAACCAGGTGAATAGAATCATCATGCTTTAATTGCTTAACTTAACTTTCACATCTTTATGAAATAACTGTAGTCACTGTGTCTTTTTACACATCTCAAGCATGAGTCAATAAAATGTGTTTTATTAATCTGAATTTTCCCATGCTTCCTTGTATAGCATTGATTAATTTTGACAGTGAATAAATGGTGAAGATAGCTATTTAAATATATACTTTGAACCAGGCATAGATAGTTCTTAGTAGACTGAAAAATAAAATGCTGGATTTCGATCTGCATCAGGTGGATTTCCTCCTTAGACTGACAGGATTGGGGAACTCTTCCATCTTATTAACACCAGGAGGCTCTTCCCATTAGAGCCATTTATGTTCTAGCTGATCCTGTTTATTTGATAACACTGTTCCTGAAAGACATGGCCAGGCTAACATATTAATATTTAGAAGGAACACACTCTTCCACATATTTCACAGTTTTGACTATTCATAAATTGTTCAAAAAGTCACCTAAGGAAGCAGTGCATTCCAACAGACATATTTTACTGCACACTGTTGAAATACTGAGCTATTCAGGAAGCTTAATTGTCATAACATTTCTATTAGAAAATTAACAGAATTGTGATGATGGTTCAGCTCCATGTCACACAAACACGTTTGATATAACCCACAATACAGGATATTTAGTTAGCACAAGCAATCGTATAGGTACTACATTCAACAGGAAAGAGAACATTGCATCACTGTTCCTATGCAAGAAGCTAAATGACTGTTTAAATCAGATAAAAGAAAAAAAAGAAATTGCATTCCTGGGACTGGATCCCAATGTAAGAAGATAATGCTGCCATATGTTAATATTTATAGGAGCAGGCTAAGTATGCCACAGGCTAGCAGCCTCAGAAACTTGGGCAACAGTACCTAGAAGGAGGTAAATATACATACACTCAATGGAAGTATTGCTTATACTGTAAGAAAAGGCTCACAATAACTTCTTTTAATCTAAAACAAGCGTTATAATTGGAAAGAACTCGCCCCTTCTCCTGTTAAACATTAACTCCAAACAGAAGTTACCAACAAAGGGAAAAAGACTATAAAACCACTGGACTTCCCAGTTTCTTAAACAAAAAAGATAATTCCAAAGCAAAACTGCACAGTCTAGGTGCAATTTACTTGAAGGGCTTGAAAGACCTTGGGAGGAAATTTCTGAAGCAGCTGTGATATCAGATATCTTAAATGCCTAACATGAAACCAGCTTAATTCAATGTAATACTGGACCTAAACATCACTCTCTGCCTGTGTTTCTCTCTAAACATCATGTAATGCAAACTATAAACCTCCTCTTTATCTGCTGGTCTGAACTAGGCTCTAGTGATCTGAAAGTGATCTATGATTCTTTGAGATGGGAATTCATCATGACCATCATCATCACATCTAAAGACTGTCTTTGGGTTGAAATTCTGTCTCCACAGAACCAACAGCAGACTTTGCATTGGCAGCGTACCCAAGGAACATGCTCAAGTGCTGCACACTTGTCTGTAAAGGCATACAGAGCCAAAAGTTGTCTGGACTTTCTAAAACTGAACAGCCTAATTTTAAATAATAGCTACAAAAAGAGAAAATGTAAAGAGAGTTTGAATCACTGTTCTCTTCTGCAATAGTTCTGTGGATATGTAATAACCTCCGCTTCTGTAGGTCATGCGCATGAATTTTTGGTACAAGTCTTAGAAAACAGTTTCCTTTAAGCCAGCGTCTAAAGACGGGACAGAAAGTACACTACGTTCACTGCTGAGTGAAGACACGAGATAGGAAATTATTTGGGCTCTGTAATTTCAGTAGGTGCAAGATTGAAGCTCTGGTGGAAATAACTCTAATTCTGGGGAAGGCATCCCAGGCAACACTATGCTCTCTATTTTCTTTGTGGGATTATTAGATATGAAAGTTCATGTTTGGGGACTAAACAATGGACAACAAATTAGCTTTATGAAGTACATCGGCCAGAAAATAATTACATTAATTGATCATTAAAAGTTAGTTGCCGTCTAGTAAGACATAGCAAGGAACTTTCCTGGGTGTATTGTGATCTTTTTACCAACCACAACAATCAAATGTCCTTGTATCAATCCAGAGATTTCAGGACTGCATCATAAAAGAAAGAAGAAAAGGTTGTAGATGTATACATGGAGAAGTCAATTTTCTTTTTGGAATACACAAGTAAGCATACTGTAAGTATGTTATATACTCTATGTTACACAGTTTCTGCAGCTATTCAAAAGCAAACTTCATCACAGCCCAAATCCCATGTTAGCTCATTCTCAAAGCAAATGGGTGTTCTTGGCTTCTCATCAATGTTTGCCTTCAAATCAAGTAATAAAAATGTGCAGATGATGGCAAACCCCAAGCTGATTGTGGCGAAAAAAGTTGCTTCTCAAAAAATGCTACTGCATTAAGACTACATGGTTGAGCACATCTTATTCTAGAACTTAATGGCAATTTATTGCATGCTTCCCACTAGTTGGTGTTGTGATACTTGGCAGAACCAGTTTGTGCACATAACCATTGCAGAGCAGTTCAGTGCATTGGGGGCTGTTCAAGGTCATGCCTAAAGTTGTCTTATTCTGTTCAGTCGTGGTGGAATCTATCTTGTATTTTTTTCAAGGAAAATACTAAGTTTCAGCCGGAAAGCAAGTTTGCATTGAGCTCCACCAGCCTTTTCGTATTTACATCTTTAACTTAGTTAAGTGGGACCTATTTTTATCAGCAAAGCATATTTTTGGTATGCAGAAAGAAACCATAGGTTAATGTGCATTTCCTAGAACTTTAAAAATAAATAATAAGACTGGTCTGCAATTTGATTTCTCTCAAAAGAATTGATTATAATGAATGTTGTACTGAAAAATTAAAGCCAGTAAACTGGTTTTCAAATCAAATAGTAAACTTTCTGTAATTGTGATTCTTAGTAACTAATGTTTATAGACAGTTGTGCGCTCCAAGATGTCCATGGAATCAATCGTGGGGAGCTAACAGAAGAATCATGCCATATAACATTTCCAGATGGATAGCTCTGTCCTCCTTCCAAAAGATGATGCTAATATTAGAACATTTATGATATATCTTTGGCCAGGATTCCCAGCTCAAGTCATGCACAGTTGTCCTAAAAGTACTCAGGAATCAAACTGTCTGTGAGGTGATAATAGCAATGTATTCATGCCATCATCAATTGTCAAGAGGTTACTTTCTTGGAGCAATTTCAAAAGCTCTCAGAATGTTTCTATCAATGCACAGAAGCTGAACAGATGGCCCTGTAGAAGCCATAGGTGATGTTTCACTACCATATCTTTCCCATTTCATTATTCCTCCAGTCCCATCTTCTACATTGCTCCAGTGTGAATAAGGGAGATACCAAACTGAACTTGAGAGTGAAAAGACAGAAAATCAGCCTGGCAACTCTATAAACTCTCAGCTGAATACAGGGCTAAAATGAAGCTATTACCTTGCTGAAAGCCATAAGAACATTATGAAATTATGCACGTCAAGAGAGTCCAGCTACGACTGGAACGTGAACTTCTGCGGTGCTGTCCAAACCCAAACTACCCACAGCAGTGTACAGTCTAAATAAAGACAGGCAAGGAGTTGAAGTGATCTTGGCTCTTCTACTTCTCAGCTGCTAACAGATCACATACAGATCCACTGGCTGGGAAACACTATTCATTTCACTGTTTGGGCAGTATAGCTAAGTCCTTATACTGCAGGAACTGAGATATCACCCAGATTCTTCCTGCACTGAACCACTCCCATGAAAGATCCTGTTTTTAACTCTTAGGGATCAGACCTCCACAGGCAGCAGGAAGAATAGGTGACTGGATGCATTTTGCTTTGCTATGGGTTACATTTACATCACTCTGATTACTCACCCCTCAGTCCCTCCTATTACTGTCCTCTGGTTTTTAGTTCAGTAGCACTTAGTGACGGTGAGTGTCATCAGACTGATAACAGGAGTCCAACTGAACTAAGTAAATTAAAAATAGGACACACAGGAGAAAGAGAAGTGGCCATAAATGTGATCCTAGGGAATAAAGACACTCTAATTTCTGGAAATTAATCTAACTGATTTGCAAGGGTAAGGTATCTTTTTTTGGAGTTATTGTTCTTAAGGGCACTTTTGCCAAAGCATCATGTGCATGTAGATGTATGATGAGCTCTGTTTTATCTACATAAAGGCATGCTTATGTTAGGCAGAGGTCTTGTTTAGTAGATTGCATGTTCAGCATGCAGTTTGTTCCTCCAGAGCTGTCTGGGTATGCTGTGTAATCACGTTATTTGCCAAGAAAATGAAAACACAGTCACGTTCACTTGTGACAAGGAGAGAAGTAAAGGAAATTTGTTTTGACCCTCTAAAGGATGGTAATAACTCATTACAGCCTTCTGTTTCAGCCAAAGCTATTAAACACTATCAACTCCTGTTCCATGTCTACAATACACTTCCTGACTTCAGTTATTCTTGTTTCCTACTATTCAGTTTGGTAAAGCCAGTTTTTACATTGCTTGAAGCTTTTGTCTGATTCTGCTATGAGAATTACCACAGATTTTTTTGCTCTGCACATGTTTATTAAACTTCTATCAGGAAGTTAAGGAACCTGCTTTGATTCTGAAAGAGATTTATTTACAAGAAAGGGAAATGGTAGGGAGAATTTATCTTCTTTTTTTCAAAGTCTGTTTAAAGAAAAACACTACTAATTAAATAAGCTCAGCAGCATGAAGTTACAGGGTTTTTTCTAAAAAACCTCCAGCTGACTCAAGAATATATGCCTTATATATGAAAATATAGAAAATATGAAAATAGTTGACTTGTTGACCTTGCTACTTTAGTCCCTATGTATCAAAACCTGGTGAGCTGGAAAGCTGTGTTAAAATGCTAACTTCGAATTGCCTACTTACCACTTGTGCTTCCCCTCGAAAGCTTGTTCTTTAAGGTATGTAATATCCATTACATAGCAAAATTTACTGTGCTGGGTCTATCAGAAAAAAATTAAGGCCATCCGCCTTTTATGGGGGCTTTGATCTAACCTACATTTCTGTGATTGTAACTATAGTTATTCAAATATTTATGTGTGGCAGCTGTGTGCTGCTGCTGTGCCCACAGCATGCAGTTTGCATAGACAGGCACCAGCACTACACCACTGAGGAGGAACCCAAACAAGTGCTGGGGATGCCTATATTTTGAGTGCCGCCAGTGTCTTTTGGAGTCAGTGAAACGACGCTCGGATCCTCACTGGATCTCTCTTGACTGATCGCTACTATCTCCAGTCAAGCAAACCACTTAAATATGCACACAACCCGAAAAACATGAGCTGTCCCACTGATGTGAACATGCTTACATGCCCTGCCAGATCGGGGCTATAGTCAAGTCTGAATGTGTATTTATACCAAAAAAAGTCACAAGTTAGTTTTCTTTACATTTTTTAGCACAGAGTATGGAAACTGTTTCTACTGCTTACCCGGTGCTGTTTTTAAACGGGTTTTTCTCTGATACCAAGACTGTAACATTGTTTCACCATATTATATTTTGTCCCTGTGAGACTTGAAACAGACATATTGAAAAAAGCAGATAGGAACTTTTTATTCTACTGTGATAAATGCCATATATAAAATTTCCCAATGCATTCAATATCCTTTAAAGAAACAGAAGAAAATGTATAGAAGATTACAAAACAACAAGCCATTCTATGGCACGAGTCACATTGTTTGGGACAGGTGCAGCACTACGAACTTTGGAGAAGGCTGTGGTGTGAGTAATTAAAAATAAGAAAATGCATGAGCATATGAGATCATTATTAGTTTTTGTACTTCTACATACTATTTGGAACTTAAAAATTAGCAGCTAGAGTGCTTGAGAAGAAAGGCATCACAGCAGCAGAAAAAAAATTAAGCAATAAGATCACAGTCATTCTGTTAAATCAGTGATATCAGCTGAACATCTAAATGTTTCCTTGACCCTTTCAAAATCATGTTTCCACATCTTCTGATGCTTGTCTTCCTGATCACTACCACAGTTTATCAGAAAATTAGGAAAAAGCACATACACTTGATTTTACTGAATCTGAGGGAAAAAGCATGAGAGCTCTTTGTGCTGAGACCTACAGGTATAAAACTGCTCTTCTCACTTCCCTCACCTCCAGGACAGCAAAAGACTCGTTCATCCTTTTAAGAGCACTGCATAATCTCCATCTGGCAAATGTCTACTTGCAGTTATGTAGAGAAGCTGGTACATTGTTCCTGAAAACACTGAGCTTCATGATGCCTAGATGTTCTACTTCCTCACTAAAATTGTTTTCAATAGCAAACATCAGGTGCTGCCAGGTGTGGAGGAAAGGCAAAACTCATTCTATTCCAGGTTATAGCATGGGTAACTACAAAATATGAATGTCCAGCAATTTTCAGAGATGGGACAAGTTCCATCACAAGACAAGAAGTCGCCTTGACTCTTGGTATGGTGGCAAGCATCTAACATGGGAATCCCAAGAGTACCTCCAGGCTGGGGTGCAGTAAAATTAGACTCTGCCTGTCAACCTTGAACTGTCTTCAGAGCATGCTGCTCTTCTGGGGACTGGACAGAACAGCAGGCACAACACTCACTCCTTTGCACAAAAAAAAAATGATGTCATGAGTGCAGATGGCTAGGACCATAGCTTTTGTGTAAGGCTGATTTAGTGCAGAAAAATGACAAACAAGTAGCTCCAAATTGAATGAAATCCTAAACAGGCAAGCAGAACTCTTCTACTTGAGTTACTTGTTCAAACTGACCAATGAATTTGCCTTACTTTCCCTGCCTCCCCGTGCCTGCTTTCTGTAATAAGCAAGAAAAGTGTTCTGCTGGCAGATCTCTTAATTGAAATAGTGATTCTCTCCTGACTACTACAGAGCATGCCAGAAAAACAATGCTTTAACAAATAAGCATATTCTTGTTGGAAAGTAGAGTTTAAGGACTACACTTCTTGCTAGAGAAGAAAAACAATCCGGTCAGGAGAGATCCCTAACTGCACACATAACAAATAGTCAAAGGAATTAAAAAAATATAAATAATGCCATGACTTAGAAAAAGGTCACGACTGCAGATCACCACTTCACAAACAGAAAATCAGTGACAATAGCAAAAAAAATAATTTGCTACTAATTACTGAGAGAACAACCTCCTCTTCCCTGCCCATGCTGAATTACTAATTACATACCAGAAAAGCCCTGGTGATGGGCTGTGTGTTATCAGATGGGCAGGCTCACCAAAATCTGCGGAAGTCCTTGTGAGAAAAATGTGACTGATGCCAACAGCTCAACAGTGTAGCAACCAGCCGTTTCCCAGAGATCTCTTCCTGAAGCACCTGCCTGTCTTGTCTCAATATAGTCCAGCAGGAGGAAGGACTAGCAGCTTCAAGGAGACATCTGCACTCCTCTGAAACACAGCAAAACTTCCTGTGCAGGTGGGGATATCATGTCAGCCAGTTCCTTGGCAAATACGTTGTCAGAGTAAGCACTCAGAAAATAAAGTGGCTATTTTCCTCCCTGGAAACCGGGCTGCTGGGAGGTTATTGCAGTTTTCCCAAAGAGAAGCCCTTAAGCTTTCTTCATTTTATTGGTTCATGTTCCACAGTTCCTTGTTCGATACACCTGTTTTAGCAAAGAACTGATACATCTGCGTGTTTAAAGAGGTACATTCATCAACATGAACAGCAGTTTGAAGTTTCGACTACACTAAAGATAATGGAAATTCTTTCCCTGATTCCAGTGGGGTCTAGAGTTAACAAGAACCCAGAAACAATAATAAAAGTAAAGTTATTCTGTAAACAGATTTCATATTATATTTTTGTATTTTATTTTATATGTGTAATATAAATACAATATATTATGTTTATATTATATTACTATAGTGCCCTCAATGCAGGTTTACAGACCTGCTATTAAGGTAATAAATTGCTATTACATATAACTTTCTACAACTTGTTCTAGCTTCATCCCTTCTAAATTTAGGCACTAATGGGACATCGAAATTAGTGACCTTAGACTCTTTAGTAGAGCTTGGAGAGAGACAGACACCTGCACCTTTGGAGGGTGCTTTAGACCTGGAAACCACTTTTTTTCTCTTAATCACTTGTAAAGGGAGCCTAAGGAGTGGTGACTTTTAACTAGGTATACTGCCCACAAACATTCCTGCTAATTGCTGCAATACTTTTAAAGAAATCTATATGACTTACTCTCATCTTTTCCCTCATTTCTACCTGAATATGTTTACTACTGACAGTTGAGTGTGCCTGGCTGCCTCTCTGTTCCTTTAAAACGAATTTGTCTCTGCATTTCTCCTGTTAGAAGGTTGCCTTTCTTATTAAGATCTTCAGTTACTGATCCTTAAATACGAGGTAACGATTTCTTTAGTATTTCCTAAAAATCAAGGTATCACTAGTCTACAGTTCTGGTCTTGTCATAAATCCCATTAGAACACAGAACCTGGACTTCATAAACTAACAGGAGACATTGTGGCTGAAGTCTACCGGAGATAGTAACCTGATCTTGAGGGAAAACTCATTTTCTTTTTTTTTGTAGCATTTGTTTGAATTCCGAGAAGGGATTTCAAAGTTGACAGAGGAAGTGTTGCAATCTGTCTATGAGACTCCCTTAGGCTTTTTTGGAACTTTGAGTGTAAATTCAGCACAGCAGGAGTTTGGACAGGGAATGTGATGCTTTCACCTTCAGCTGTGAGAGCATCTTCTCACTTCTTATCTACAAAGCTGAATTTATCAGTTCCCATTTACTTGAAAATAAAGTACATGGGATAGATAAATAGAAGACTATGGACAAACCCCATCCTTGTACAGCCCCACTAACACAGTTCTACAGCACAGTTTCTTGACTATCTTGGATAAAATTGGGCGCAAGTTTTACCAATTAATGTGGTCATTAGAGTGCAAATAGTAGTAGTGAAACTATTTGCCCTTTTGGATGCTAACCTGATGATGTAATTCAAAGTTTGTTTTGAAACTATTGAAATACATTTCCATAAGAAATCTGCCAGAAGAATATAAAGGGACTAACAGAGCTAAACCTGCCTCCCCAATAAATCAAATGAAATTAAATGGCACAACTTCTCTTTCATATTCAAAATAACAAATCCTTTTAGTCCAAGATGGTTTTTATTACTGTCAGTTGTCTGGAAAAGAAAAGAGAGAAGTTAGTTCTGGATCAAAAAGCTCAAAAAAATAAATTTCCAATTGCCCACTGTCTGTTTATTGCACAGGTGTTTGAGAGCTGCGGGAAACAGAAACTTATATTTGTTTAGAACTATATCTCTCTTTAGCTTTCCAGAGATCACAAGTTTTAAGGAATCATCCAAGTTCATTTGCAATTTCTTCTCTCTGTTGCCTAAAATACAACAAAGAACAAATTCTCACTGGGGACCTCAAGGGTAGACTACTCTATTATATACATTTATTCCTCTTCCCCCTGGAGAATTTGGATTTCCTTAATCTCCTGTTTGTTTTAGATATCCATACTCCTGCAACAGAAGACAGTATTTCTATCCATACAGTGGGCTAAAAATTCTAAAATTAATGCAAGTAGATCTTAAATTTATCTAGCATATAATCTGAATTCTGTTTAATTTATCAGAAACTAAAAGTATTTGTCTCCTCTGAATCTGAGATAGTGTCCAATAAATTCCAACAAAAGGAACATCCATGCTGAATTGTTGGCTCTGTCCCCATGGCCATCAAATGAACATTTTCATATGGAGTTATGAGTCATGTTCATCATGCTAAGCAAGAAGGCAGTGCATAAGGCTTTAATAATACTATGAGCTTAAACACAAACACATTTCTTTGAGAAAGAAGCTTTCATTGGAACAGATGCCATTATTATCCGTAGTCTTATGGACATTCAGAAATTCCATGTCTGGGAATTCCTAATTAATGTGGAAGAAAAGTGTTTTTCAGAACGCTAAAACCTTGCTCAGTCCTTGTATAAACTGGCATTCACAATGACTTGGGTTTTTAATCTCTCACTCCTACAATAGCCTTGGAAGAAATATTTGAAACAGAACTATATCATGTGGGTAGCCAAAGACACATATTTGAATATTCTTGCATTTTAAATCTAAACTCCACAGCTGGATGCTAGTATAACATAAAGTTTTAGAATAGTTTCATTTAAACGCAGTTATGCAAAAGTAAGGTGACATGTCTAAGCTACATGTATCATCAATGGAGAGAAACACGCCCTTTGAGGGCACCCCTTGTCCGATCCTATGGTTAGGCCTAAACTCTGTGATGTGAATCTGCCTCCAGAAGCATCCAACTTCCATCACTGCCAACAGCAAGAGCCCAGATGACAAGCTTCCATTAGAACTTATACACACACATTTGTATTTTTATTTTTTTATATTTAAACTTATCTTCAAATCTATTTTATCAGGACTTTTAACAATAGCTGAAAACAATTAAATTTCACAATTAAATGAAAACATTAAATTTCACTTCATTCCTTGCTTCATAAAAAGCACCTGACTGAGGTCTGCTTTTCTCTCATTTTATGACGCTGAAGAGCAGAACACTGTTCCTCCCGGGTTGATGTCTTTTGTCACATCAGAGTGACAGCCTCTCAATGTCTTAGCCCTCCCATCCAAAAAGAGAAAGGAATGACGCCTGCTTTCCTTCCAGGAGGTTCTCAGGTGTGGAGATGAGAGCTGCTCTGCCTAGTCTCCGTGCATCTCACACTGCCCTCAGCCCAACAGGGAGGCACGGTAATTGTCAATGATTAAATAAAATGGCAAACTGCTTTTTTTAAAAAAACAATCTTTTTATTAAAAAGCGGCAAACACTGTAAATAGCTTTAAAAGGGCTGAGTAATACTTCCCTCCCTAATGTCTACAAAGGGGTGCTATGGTATTTGTCAACATCTGACTAACAATTCCGGATTTTTCCTTGCAGTGAGCTGAATTGCCCTGAACTGCATTGAAGGCATGAATACGTGACTGTTTAAAACTTGGTACAAAAGCTCTACATCCTTCCATCTGTTAGCCAAGTACTGGAATTTTTTTTTCCAGAGAAAAAAGGACTCTTACACAACAAACAGCAGATAGACAACGCTTGTTTAAAACAAAATAATAATTATGTTCTGGATGGTAGACTAGGCATAGGCCTTTCCTCCTGGCACACCACTGTAGGAAAAAACTGTCTGCAGATGTGACTGTACATTTGGTCCTCACTAGTCCCAAAGGAGCAGACTTTGCAGGGTTGGCTGCAAGGTCCGTCCCCATCCTTGCAAGGAGCAAGGAAGTACTGAGAAGCACCAGCTCCAGAACTGGCTCCCTCCTCTTCTTCCAAATTCAGTAAACTTTGTACAGACTTGAACACAGATACTTTGAGAAACACTGAACTCCAAAGAGGTGGAAGGCTGTAATTTAGCCGTACTCTGGAAAACAAAAATATTGTGTTGGGAAACAGAAAGAGCAAAAGCTGAACTTCAGGCATCTTCATGTGAGCCCTCCGTGACCACAGAATGAATGAGAGAAAAAAATTATCATCCTTTTATCCTGCTTGTTGCATCTCATCACACACAAATAAAAACTGGTACACAAATCCAAGAGTAGAATTGTCCACTGAAGGACATATGAAATAGATACAACTGTGAGGCAAAATAGCTGTATAATTATCAGCATGACTCCCAGAGAGCTCTTAGGTGCACTTAGGCTGCTTTTCCCTCCTTGCCTGCTGCATGAGTAGCCAACCTCACAAGCCAGCACCTCAAGGAATGGGACCACTGTCGCACGTTCTTCTCCTGCCAAAGTGACGCATGCGGGCAGTTATATGAGGAAGAAAGTCCTTCCTTTCTGCTCCTTGCTGAAGGAATTGGAACAGGAAGGAAATTCTGGTGATTTAACTAGATCATGCTTCCTCCAGCACAGAGCTGCCAACTCCATTGCCTGAGGACCTCAGGTTTGGTAAGGTCTCATTTCCATCCCTCTCTGAACAGAAAACCAGTTATTCAACCCCCTTTTCTGAAAACCACTCAGCACTCAGCTTCCACTTGGTAGCTAATCTGAAAATAAAACATAAGCAGAGTCAGGATCACCAATAACTTTGGTATAAAGCTGCTTCATGTATCTAGTTTTTATAAAAGGATCTCAAGCGGGTCTCTCCCTCTTGTCTGCATCCCTACCCTATTGCTGCCTCCACCACGTATCTGCTGCAGAGGAAGCTGTGCAGATGCTTTTGTGTTGCACATCAAGGGAACACGTCTCCTGCTTCTCACAAGCAAGGGTTATTTTTAAAATGTGCTATGGGAAGTATTTGTATGCAGACAACACTGAGGCCTTTTAGAGAGCTGCTTACAGAGCAGATTCCTCGTTCTCTGTCTAATCATTTCTATTTCATGGCTGACTGATTTGTCCCCAGTTTCCATGCTATTGTGCCTCATAGTCAAGTGGCAAGAAGTGCATTAAATGCTGGGTAAAAGCAGAAGGTTCTAAATCTAGAAAAAGGCAACAGCTCTAAACAAAACTGAGCTAAGCCTGAATCATACTTCTGGCTTTAACAACACCCTGAACACTTTTTTTTTTCTCTAACTTTCAGTACCTGACTGAGACTGGGGACTCCTTCTGTTATACAAGCATATTTTTTACATTCTGCATGGATGATCTACAGCTGAAGCAAGACAGAGGGATGCATGACAGAAGGGGACCACAGACAGATGGCTAAGGCAGGAACTGAATCTATGTGTCAATCCAAGCCTGTCCCCTAGGTACTGGATCTGAACTTTATTGCTATGTCCAATAGGCTGGGCCTGAAAGCACTGTCTAAATAAACTCAAATGGTGGTAAAATTCCTCTCCCTACTTTTCAGGTTGGACATATCCATGAAACACTAAAACAAAATAAAAGTAATTCCTATTGCTCCTTGTAACAGAACAGAAAAATGTTGCTTTATGATGCCCAAATTTTTTTACAAATACTGCTGGTTTTACAGTGCAAAATGGATCCTGTCTGGTTAACATCAAGTTCATTTTAACACTTTCCCGTGTCTTGATGTGATTATGTGCCCCACCAGGAGCTCACATGCTGACACAGGAGTGATACTGGTGTCCTACTCTGGCTGTTTGCTTGTTTTCAATGAATGTGTTGGTCCACGATTATTTCATATGGACAAACTGAAAAGCATGGGTTTTCCATTCTTATAATTCTTACTTTTCAACTTTATTTTAGATGACTGGACATAACACACTTTCTTAATCATTGCCCCCGTGGGAGGCAGTGAGGGCGGGATGGGCTTTGTATGCTTCAGCTTCTTTTAAGTCTGTTAGGAGTTTTTTCCATCAGTGGTCTCCCTCTTCTCCCAGCAGGATCTTTCTTTCCCTAGTTAAGTTTGTGGACACCCGGCTTCTGACTCGCTTGGGGGCTATGACTCATCCTCAGAAGGTCTGGTTGCTTTGGGGACTTCTTCTGTTGATGTACGCAGTAAGCCATGATGCAGTCTCATTCTTCAGCTCTTGCATTCCCTGTCTACTCAGCTGCTCCTCCATGGGTAGAAGAAAAAAGAATTGCTCTCTCCTTTTTAAAATCAACCATTTCAGTGGAAATTTTGTACCGTACACAGATGATTTTTTTTTCTAAACAAATAAAAAATTTATGCCTTTTCTTTCTAGATCGCAAAGCTGACAATGGCTCCTTAGAGATACAGCCTGCTCTGAGGGATAATTCTTAGTGGTGATCCAGCACAATGGCTAGTCATATGCGGCACCTTCAAATTGTGTTGAAGTCAATGGAATTTAAGGTTACTTGGGATCTTGCTATATTGTCTGCACATAGCACAAATCATTCTACTGACATACATTCAGGAACCAATGTCCCAACCTTTTGATTCTGAGGAAACAATGCAATATTTCTCTTTTCCAGTAACAGGTCTTCCTGACCAACAAACATGATGAACGGCACACGCTCTGATGCTGCTGGAAACTAAATAAGCGAGTTAGCGGCTTAGTCAGCCACTACGACTGGACAACTCCCATTTTTCCCAGGTTCTGATGACAGCACCCCTAGCCCAGAGGGCAGCATCCTCAGTTTTCATACATATAGTATAAAATCGGTTTGCAAAGAGAAAAATCAGCTCCATGATTTTTCCGACCAAAGTGGCGTCAAGCAAAAATCTCCACTGACCCTGATTTGTCGCAACAGTCAAACTCTGATTTAAAAACCCAAACCGAAAATCCAGACAAGGGCGCAGTTAGGTTTTGCTTAGCTTCTTTCCAGTTACCATTTCTCGAGGGAAGGAAAAACACCGAGGAAAACGAAACAAGAGAAGGACACCAACGCAGACGACCACCAGGACCTCTGCTTTTGCACCCGCCTGCCGTAGGGAGGGTGATCTTTCCCGCAAG
>VZZY01017786.1:0-12177 GCA_013400335.1 Eurystomus gularis
CAGACCCAGGTCTCTCAGCATTTGCTCGTAAAAAGAAATGCTCCAGTTCTGTAATCATCTTTGTAGTCCTCTGCTGGACTGTCTCCAGTAGTTCCCTGTTTCTCTTTAACTGAGGAGCCCAGACCTGGGGACAGTACTTCAGATGTAGCCTCATTAGGGCATAGTAGA
Organism: Eurystomus gularis; assembly: GCA_013400335.1. Classification (NCBI taxonomy): domain Eukaryota; kingdom Metazoa; phylum Chordata; class Aves; order Coraciiformes; family Coraciidae; genus Eurystomus; species Eurystomus gularis. Next base: position 169 of record VZZY01017786.1, read on the forward strand.
GGGGGAGGTGATTTTCCCTTGACCTGCTGGCCACACTCTTTAAGAAGGAACCCAGGATACTGTTTNTTGCCTTCTTGTCTACAAGAGTACACTGCTGGCTCATGATTAACCTGTTGTCCACCAGGACTCCCAGGTCCTTCTCCGTCAAGCTGCTTTCCAGCAGGTCAACCTCTAACCTGCACTGGTGCATGCGGTTATTCCTACTCAGGCACTTGACTCAAAACTTGCCCTTGTTGAATTTCATTAGGTTCCCCTCCACCCAACTCTCCAATCTGTCCAGGCCTTACTGTGTGGCATCACAGCCTTCTGGTGTGTCAACCACTCCTCCCAGTTTTGTATCATCAGCAAACTTGCTGAGGGTGTACTACATCCCTTCATCCAGGTCATTGATGAATATATGGAACAAGACTGGACCCAGTACTGACCTCTGGGGAACACTGCTAGCTACAGGCCTCCAACCAAACTCTGTACCATTGATCACAACCCTCTGAGCTCTGTTGTGGAGAAGAAAACTTGAGCACCAGTGTTTTTCACTTGCACCCCCAGGGCTTTATAGTCTTCCTTCACTCTGGCCAGGTTCTGGCTCACAGCGACATTCATGCCCACATGAAAGAGGAACAGTGGATAGCAGTCAGTGCTCTTGACAAGTTGTGTCATTCTCAGCAATGTCTCAAATCTTAGCTCCCAGGGGGCAGCATACCTCACTGCCTGAAAATTGTTTGGGGAAACCATAACTGATTCTCAGTTGACTCTCAGATATGCCAATGACTGTTTAGCTGCATAGATGATTGAGTTCCAGTGGTCTGGCCTGGCTCCTAGCACTTTTTAATGTTTTAGTATAAACTTAGCCAAAGTGTCCTGTACACTATACTGGCAGTCCTAAAATGATGGTAGAGTATTTTTCCAAATGCCACATCCTTGCTTCTTGGGACTTTTGAAATTAACAGTATGCATGGGAGAGCAGAAAGTTTGCTTAGTTGACATTAAAGTTCATTTTTTGAGTGAACAGAAGTGATTGCCATTTGACAGCAAGCTGCAGTATATAAATGCAAATATATTAGGCTATGAGAATACTGTATACAGGGCTGAAAGAAAATAATTTACATTAGATTGTTAATTAAAATATAAATAATTTTGTATTTTTCATGCTGGAATATTTATTTGTGGTCAAGTAATAAACCTTAGACATCAAGATACAAGTATATTCAAATAATACCCGTATTACTTTTTTTTTGTCTTTCAATAACAGAAGCTGGAAAACTATTCATAACCTTGGATATTTAAACAACTCACTACTGCATTGAAAAAGTGGACTTATGACCACCTTAATTACGGGGAATGAAGCTAAACTATAAAATTTGGACTAAGATTTTGATACCTACAAAGCTCAGTGTTTGCCCCAAAAGTCCTGGGGTTTTAGCTCAATCTATTCTGGACAGGGAGTCAAAAAGAAAAAGTCAGATATTAGCTTCACATACTTAAACTTTAGTTCACCCACTCTTTGTTCTATAGCCAGATTTGAGGTCTTCAGACAGAGAAAAGTCTGTAATATTTGCTATTATAAAAGTGTTGTGTTGAGATTTAAAATAATCTCTTCTTTCGTGCCCAGCCACTTTGGTCACATCTTCCTCCTGCCTTACAATTTCAAACAATAGCTAGCAAGGCTTTGCTTTCAGAAAATTTTTTCTACAGTCATTTGTGAAAGCTGGTAAGCCTTTTTGTGTTGAATCCCAAAAATTAATTGAACCTGACTTTCATTAGCTGAGCTAAGCAGCATGAAAGAATCATGCTTTTGAATTATATCTTAATAATTTAATCTTCATATTTCTTTCGCTACTTTTTCTCACAGGAACACAATTAGGGAAACTAAACTGCCCATATAATATGTCCCCAAATATTGGGTTTAGGTTAATAGTGGATTAAAACATGTTGCACTAATAGGTAATATCCATGCAGAAAAGAGGCAGATAGTAGGTAAATGCAGATAGCTTTGCCTTCAATAACTTCCTTAATAAGGAATTCCTTAATAAGTAAATTAATTTGTTGTTCTCTGGGGATAACTGCAAGATCAAATTGAATAGCTTTTTTTCTTATCTTCTATGTCAAGCCTCACGTACTGTTGTCTATCAGCTAATCCTGGAATCTAATGCTGGGCATAATGAGATGAAAATTGATCAAGAAACAAGGACCACCCAAGCTAGTAGGACCCTACTTTACCTCTGATAAGAATTAAAAATACAGATGTTGTGCAAAGGCTCTGTTCCCCTCAGAATTGCCTGGCAGTTTGTAAGAGCCATCTTTTGAGGCATTTAGGGTTGGCTTCCTAATAGGGCAAAATACCTATTCTATAAAAGCCTGAAACAAGAGAAAGCATCAGAAAGGCATGTGAAAATAAGGTCAAATAGCCAAAATTTTATTATAAAGCTTTCAAACTGGAAAATAGACACTCTAAGACTGATGGTTTGGAAAAGGTAGCACTTCTAGTGAAATAGAAAAGCAGGTTAAAACAGTCATCTAGTATGTTAGACCCTTAAGTCTGAACTCACTAGTATGCAATGCTTTACAATATTATGTTGAAAGAGTCATCAAAGTAAGGTATTAAGGACTTGAAGATTAGTAAAAACAGGGATGAACTAGGGAAAAACTGGGTAGACTGTGTCAATCTAAAGAAATATTTTTCCCTTGATAAGATACCTGATCTAGAAAACAGAAAATATGTAGATCTCCCATCTGGAGTTTGAGTAAAGTATTTGATGTAGTGCTATATCTATTAAGAAATAAAAAGGCAAGACAGAGAGGATTCTATTTAACGACATTTTGAGTAGTATATAATAAGCATGTATTGTTCAAATCCCTCCTTCAAGCTGGAGGAAGATTTCAAGGAGAGAGTTTCTTCATGACTGATCTCATTTCCAGTTTCATTAACTCCCTTTGTGCTAGGAGGTACAAAGGTTTGGAAGCACTGGCAATCAGAAGATCTTGAGCAATAGAATAATAATATTTTGAAACTCAACAGTGTGATGGTGAATATTGCATGAAATATTAGATAGAAATTAGCATTCTTCCTCTCAGGTGCAAGAGGTTCTGGAATAGCCTTTGAAAAGGTAAAACAGGGACAAATAAAATTCTTTATTATCGGTGACTGGATTATGTTTGCTTTATGATTATGCCATGCCATGGTTTCAGGAACACACAGATGAGCTCCAGGAATAGTTGTCTCAGGCTAACAGGGCTATGAATGCAAATGTAATACCCTATGAATCCCCATCTCAAAACCATTATAAAGCTTGGAGCAATAGAAAGCATTTGCACAGTGCTGAGTAAATGAGAGAAAAAGCAACTTTACAATCTGCAGATTAGTGTGAAGGCAGGCTGAGGATTTTTCTTTACATGAAGCGCACTCAGGTCAACAGCAACTGTGAGCAGCAGAGGTGCTCAGGGCCCAGGGTGAGATGCTCAGGGTTTCAATAGCACCCTGCTGCATGCTCTCAGCTCCAGTAAGGCTTGTTGCATCTGTGGTTGTCCCACAGGTGTTACACCCCTTCCAGACCCAAGCAGCTGCTGCATCTTCAAGAAATTCTATTTCCATGTAGTTCCAGACTAGGACAAGATATGAAAGCACATGCTTTGCTCCAGTATTTCATCTTCACAGATATTCCAGGTAGAAGTGTTTTACTATTTTTTTTTAAAAGGAGCAACAATCCTCAATGCCTAGGAGCTGATGTTAGTGACATCAGAACTCATTTCTGAAATGCTTTGGACTCTAAACCAAATACAGTCTTGTTCTACCATACCTGTATACTCCTTTTTGCTGTAGTTTTTCTGATGAAATGTGATCTGATATACTACTTATAGTCCATAAAATGGATGTACCAGACATCATTAAGGCCAAGTAATGCTGCTGGAACATCCGTAATATTTTCATTCCTATCTTTCTTATGCTTTTAAGTGAATAGGCTTACTACTGCAATAATAAAAAGTGTTATTTATTTATTGTCCATTTGAGTAACAATTAATTTCCTTATTCTTTCCTTACACTAAATTTATCCCCAGAGATTTTTATCACTCTAGTTGTTCTTTTTCCCCTTCCCAGGAGTGTTTCCATTTTCTATGCCACTCTTTAGCCACTTTTCCAAGAACAAAAGGCTTCCTAATTTTGCTGTCTATCTGTTCTCTCCCCTCATGCCCCTGATAAAACTATTAGTTCCACAGTCCACCAAACAGCTCCTATTGCTTAAATCTATAATTATACAGAGAACTCCAGAGGTAGCCTAAGCAATAAAGAAGAATGAATGATTTTACATGTCTTATACTGCAATTTTCATTCTATCCTCCCTTGTATTTCAAGGCAGAATTCACTGCCAAAAAGAAAGAAAAAAAACTATTTGGCTTCTTCAGAGTCCACTGCTCTCTTTTGTATTGCAGAAGGGAAAAATCCCTCTCTAGTTCTTTCCGAAGTGGTGCTTGCCCTAAAAAAGTGAGTGAAAGTAAACTCACCAAACCTTTTTTGATTTTTTGTTTGTTTGTTTTGAATAGGCTGCTTTCTTCTTGAACTGTTTAGTTCCAGTCCAAGTACAAGCCACTGGAGAGTATATTCCAAGGTTGCTGCTATGTTTCATCTGCAGAGGTTGAAGCAGATCTGTCAAAGGAACTTCAGCAGAATAATTTTCCACATGAGATGCAATTTCCTCAAGATGTGGATCAAAACTCTGTCACAGTTTATCTCAGCTAAAATATATCTGTTTAGATCAGCTCAAGGCCCTTTAGGGAAACAATATTGAAAATATCATTAGAAGATTGCAAGTGGTCCAGACTGTCACTTCCTAATCACAGGAATCTAACGGGTTTCAAAAAGTTGATTTTGTGTCAACCAGTTCTCATGTGTTTCCAGTTGTTCAAAGAGGCCAGTTTGGCTCTTCAGCCTCCCCCAGGCACTTTATATTCAGATTTGACGTGTGACAACCACTTAAGCATTATCTGTGGGCATGTTGCTTCAATCTCTTTCTGAGTTCTACTTTAAGAATATATATTCTAAAAAACGACTCAGGTAATGGAGCTATTTCTGGAACGAAACTAGGTAAGGATGTTTAGCGGAGTGGCAAGGCATGTGTAGAAGAGGTTTCCGGTCAGAACAAGAGTAAAGAAGACTATGGGAAGAGGAATATTTTGAGTGGAATAGAGGTAGCTCTAAAACATCAGGGCTATACCTGTCCTTGAGGGATTATTTTGGACTGTCTCGTATGTAGATCTTTGTCTCACAGGCTGAAAGTTTAGACTTTCTAGCATGTTGTGGAGTTTCTCTAAGAAATGGAAACTTTACATTTCTACTAATTTTCTTCATTTTCAAAGGTTTGTGTTTCAGTGGACTTTACATTCTAGAATACATGATTCTTCACTACCTGAGATCCCAGTTATGTTTTGGTTTCTTATACTCTTAATATTATTTTGATAGTACACCTGTCTTTAGCTGTTCTATGTCCTCACCCCCTCTAAGAAACCATGCATTAAGTTCTCTTTAACCTTCCTCACATCACCTGCTTATTTTGTCAAGCTCTTTTTTAAAATACTTGCTCTTTCCAGCACCTTTCCTTGATGCTTCTTCACTTTTTCTGTTCCTTTAATAACATTACTAGAAAATTATTCAATGACATTTTATTCCTTACTTTTCTTCCTCAGTAACTAATATTTTTTATATTCTCAGAAGAGATCCTTTATTTCCCTATGTGGGGAAATTGTTTTTCTACTTTATCATCTATGTCAAATAACATTAAATTATTCAGTTGTTTCAAGTGTTGCTATGATAATGCAAGTCCACTGAACTGAAGCCAGTGGCATGCACAGGGCAATTAGAACTCCGATTTTAGCCTGGTGAGGTGATTTCTGGGTTGATGAGAATTTCAGGACTTATATAATAGCGGCAGAATAACAACCCATGCCAAAGTCAGTTACATGCAGAGCATGGACATAACATGAAATGTTATATTGAATGCCATTCTGTTGTTCTGATTTAAGTCAAGAAAGTTTCTTCTTTATTTAAATTTGTTGTCCATGAGTTGCAAAGTAGAATATTGGGGGGAAAAAAAGTCATGTTAATATTTACTGGTTTAGGCCATTACCTATTCCATAAAAACATTTGTTTACATTTCTCTTACTTAAGACTCATGTTGTGAAGTCACAAAGAGCCAGATTGTGCCCTTAAAGGTTAGGTTCCCACATAAATCAAAGAGAGCTTTACTTGAACATATGAGAATTTTTCTTCTTGATAAAAGATACGTCATGATCAGTGAACAATATTAAGGATTCATGCACATTTACCCTTGCATTTCAATAAAAAAAAATCATCCTGAAAATATAAGCATGTGGTTAAAAATACCAGAATAGAACAATCTGCAGGAAAAATAACCATTCTGGCAATGAGTCTTATGCATGTTGCAGAGGTGCACATGTTAATACATGTAAATGTACCAAAAGAGATTTTTAATCACTTTTTTTTTTTTTTTTTTCCTCATCATGATCATTAAAGTTCCTGGTTATACTTTATGGATACTACTGGAGTTTGCAGCCTGACTTCTAGGAAACTGACTAAATGGAAACCCTAATTTTATTGAGCACCATCAGTGTTCAGTGGACTCCTTTATGGAGTCTTGATCCCACTGGAGGATTCTTGAAATCAGTTTCCTTGAGCGTCAGGGCAGCCAACTGTTGTTTTCATAATAGAAATGGAAACAATATATATTTTAAATTGTTAGAAGTTTCTGGAAAACAATGTTTCTAAATCATTTTTTAAATAAATTCTTAATTCTAATTTGGAACTAAATGATTTCACTTGTAGAAGAGGAAGGCTCTGGATTCTATGGGATTTCAGAGTTGGGAGTGCTTGTTTTTGAGGAAGAAGTAGCAAGAGGGATAGAGAGGTGTGGCACATCCATTTGCCTTCCCTTCTTTTTGTGTATCTACCTCTCTGCAGCCTCAGTCTGCACAATGCTTTACCTACAGACAGCAAGATCAATGTCACAACTCTTTTAATCTATAGAAATCTGTGAAAAGGTTACTAAGTGTAGATTTGCCATTGGGTTTATATTTGAAAACATTTTTTTTTAACAACAGGATTCCAATGCTAACTGAAAAAAAAGCCACAACAATGTATGACCATCATATATAAAAGTTAATTGGAAGTATTGAAATGTTTCTTGACCCCCAGGTGTAAAGATGCCAGTAAAAGAGAAATGAGTACCTGCTTTACATGTGTGATCTCTACTTGACAGCATATTTTTTAATCCCCTGTTTTGAATACAAATTCCAAATTGGCAGAGGTTCATATCAATCGTTTCATTAACTAGCATGGGTTGGATCCACTGCTTAAATAGACATGAAGCAAATAAATTATTCACATCTTCACAGGGGAATCTTCTACTTCCTTCTATTTTAAGAAATACCTTCTGCTAGCCAACAGAGCAAAATTAACATAGATAAATTATATCCCATGTGAGTATGAGGGATATGCAAGAGGTAAATCTAAAATATTTCTTAAAGCCCAAAGTGAAACCTTTTGATTCATTTTTTAAATTATTTTTCTCTAATACAATCTAGGTCAGCTTGTAAACAGAAAATACCAAATGAAAAATAAATGCTTCTGCATTTCTGATGAGAAATATTTTAATACCTTCAAAGGAACATATTCAAGATATTTGAAAAGTTTCCTTTTTTAGCAATAGTTATTCAATGAATGCAACTCAAATTCATATAGCTTTGATACTCTGAAATTTGTCTTTTTTCACAAATTAACAATTGATAATTAAAACAAAAAAAAAGCTTTTTTCTGCTCTGGCTAGATCATCTGTCTGCATCACAGATCGCAAATTGGCACATTATATTATTTTAAAACCTCTTTTTAAAAGCCTCTTTGTCTTTGCTACAGAATTGTAGCTTCTGTTTAATAATATCAGTAACTTTCTCCATCATAGCTGTTTGCTCTTTGGGGAAGAAAGAATAAATTATACCAGTAGGATTCACTCATAGATGTAAATCTGTAAGGAAAGCAAATTCTTTATATACTATTGTAATAATGCACTTTTCCTTGGAGGCATGAGTATTACAATGTGGAGTGTTAACAATGAGTCTATAGTAGAGATTAAAGCTTTCAGTAATATGACAAGAAAGAATATTATAAAGTAGCTGTATATCAAACATAATTTATCTCAAAACATTGAGGAAATAATCTCTCTGTGTGTATAGACCTTTGCATTTCCAGTAGCATGTTGCAGATTTCTGCAGCTACTTCACTTTTCAGGTGTAGATCCTCCAAAGAATAAGAAAAGTAAATTAATAACTGTAAAACAGATTTTGGCATTCAATTTTACTAAAAAATGGGTAGTGTTTTACAAACTATGATGCTGGTCATTAGCCATTCATTGACATTTCTACTAAATTATTTCATTTCAAGAAACTGCTAAAAAAACTTACTGTCTGAAAAAGAAATTTCTTCCCCACAGTGTTTAGAAAGCTGACTTTAAAAACTTCTTTTCAAGTTCAGAAATTAATTGCCCAAATGTCTTCATTTTAGACAAACTGGAAGTCATTTATTTTAATGTAGCTCATGAAAAACAGTGATGAAACTAGACAAAACGACTCTGATCTATAGTCTCTCATGTGTTTGGGGAAAAAAAAAAGTTTGTTCTTCAAACAAAATCATACTTCTTGAATGATGTTCCTAAACAGATTTTTATTGTCCACCTGCTGAAAAATTTCAGTCAGATCTCGGTGTGGTTTTGACATTATGAAACCAGAAATGTTTGTGACTTTGCTAATACCCATCAAATCAACACAGTAAACATAGTTAAGAGCACTTTCATCTTCATGATCATTGAATGGCAGCTGAAACCACTGAGACGTGTTAATAATCTACTGGAAAATAAATGATAAATTGCCACAATATATTGCTGAAAAATATGGAATGGAAATATCTAATGATTTAATATTTAAACAATTCAGTTGCCTTTTAAATTCAAGGTAAAACCTCATTAAGGCAACAAAGTACTTTCAAAACCCTAATTTCTAAACTTCACACTTTATGTGGATTCTAAAAGGTTTTGCCAGTCCTTTTCCTGCAGTCTTATAGCCATCGGGATTTTACAAACCACCACTTGAAAAACACTGATGTACATGATTAAATAATTCATGATATCTAGATTCTTCCCTGGTACGAGGAACTGCAGAACCCTCTTTTAACTTCTCCCTACAGAGTGTCAAAAAAATGAAAGAAAATGGCTTAGTACTAACAGAAGTATAGATTTTTCTACTGCTTCTATCTATATGTATCTCATGTACGCTTTTTTATGTAGGTTGCTACAAATAGTGTTTTCCTTTATCTGGACACCTGCTTTTAATGGTTTCATTTTGCAATGACAAATCATTGCACTTTTTTTTTTTTTCCCTTTCCCTATTGAATGTCAGTGACATGTAACAAACGAATATTTCATCACAGCATGGCATTCTGGTTTCAAAATTATAATCTATCATTAATCTGTACACTTAAAAAAAATGAATAGTTGAAATACACTGGCATTCTCTTGTTCCATTGCTTGATAGATCTCTCATTTGGCTCTTCTGTAGCAAATCCTTTGTCAAACAATTATTTCCTTTTTACATCTAGTACTTCATTATATTTTTGGATGGATGTGACCTAATATTCAAAATACAATTTGTTGAAGAGAAGATGCAATGTTTTCTTCAATCTACTCATTCTAGACATTTCTATCATTAATATATGTCATCTTACAAAAAGCCTTTATTTAGTGTTCTGTCATTATATTACTGGGATATAAGTAGATCAAAATATTTGTCTCCCTCTTAACAGGGCTATGCAATAAGTCTACAGCTGAACACAACTGGAATCCAAATTTTTGTTGCCTAGTTCAATACAGTTTTCATCCAATCATCTTTCCTATAAAGCATGTGAGCACAACTTCTACAAAATCCTCATATTAGTACTTTCCTCTCAAGAGAAACCTTACAATACTGTGAGATAACATAGCTAAGAAAGCATCATAGTTCTGCATTAAGGTTGATGAAGGATCTTGAGTATAGAGTAGAAAGAAGTGGAAAGACTAAGTGTAAAACAATAGTTGCACGAGGAAAGATACCAAGACCCGAAGACAGGAGTATTTTGCAGAGCATAAAAAGCATGCAAAACCCCAACAATAATACAGATATAACAGATTTCCTTTTCCTTTCTTCTTCATAAATAATGCTGCTACACCTACCCAAAGTATGAATGAGCCTGTGAAGGAAAAGTCATTCTAATCAGTTTTATATACATATTTGAAACTTTCTAAGTGTTTTGTTTTCTTTTTATTTGGTTAAACATTTGTCATCAGTCGCTAAGCAGGCTTTAGTTATTAACCTGTCCTTACAGAAGCACTCATGGAGACTTGTGGAGTCTTAAGAACCTGTATTTCAGTATTAGTACAGTAAATTAGGTACTAATACTTGAAACATCACTTAGCAGAGAAGCTTATATCAGTATTTGCTTAAATCCTGTCTTACATAGGAATAGATTTAAACACATACTTAATTTATTTATTTCTCTGGGCCATAAAGGGTAGTGAGAGAATCACACATATAACTCTTTTATACTTCTTTACCTTTCAAAATTTATTTATATCTACATGCATTGTGGGTTTTGGGGCTGGGTGGGTTTTGGTGGTTTAATTCAGTGCATTTTTTCTCAGTGATTGCTTATGTCTTTCAGACTTGAATCTCCTACTAGATCTTTGGTGATGGAAGCACCCAGGGGAGTGCAAGTCAATGCAGCTGCAGGAGACTTAAAGGCTACCTGTAGGAAAGAACTGCATTTACAGTCCACAGAAGGGGAGGTAAGTTCAACTAGTAGAGAAATGTTCTACAGCTTTGCCCAATGCAATGCAAACAATGTGAGGACAGTTTATTCAACAGCAAGGTAAACATCACATGAAGTATTCTGCATTTGCCTACATTAAAGTAATTTTGGGTTTAGCTTGCTCATTATTAATACTGATTTGCTCTTTGCAAATATTTGAATCACTAAGTTTTATTTGCACTGAAAAAAATGTTAGCTAAATGAATATAAATAAGAATTATTTTTAATCTAAGAGTCAAGGAGAAAGCTACCCAGTCCTTCAGCATCACTGTGGGACAGAACAACTAAGTGATAGTGGTGAAAAATTACTTTGTGTGAATCTGACAGATTGAAAGGAAGACTAAATCTGTGCAAAGTCATGAAAATTATTTTCAGTTCAGTCACCAGCTTGTTGGCAATCCATGTATTGCAGAAATGCATGAAAGATTACTGGTATGAGAGTCCTTTCATCTTCACTCCCTAGAATGATACAGCATTAAAAAACAGTTGTGCAAAGCTATCAAAGGCCCTCAGATTTCTGTTAGACACTTTGGATAAGATGGAATTTTCAAATTGTTCTCAGTAGAACTTGCCAGGATACAGCATTTTTTGAAAACTTGTTGTTTAATGTAAATATCTAATCAGGAATGGAGCTCTTCAGAAATTTTTTGCTTTTAGTTTTTGTATTTTGTACCAAATGTTCCCAGACACTTTATCTATCCAGCTAAGTAAAAACAAACAAAACCAGCATTCACATATGTGACATATAATCCCCTGCAGTGCACACTCTGCATTACAATGTAGACAGGAACATTTTTGACCAATATACTGCATCAAAGGCCTACTTTGATAACATTTTTCTGATGATGCAAGTATCTGTCCTGCAAAGTTAAAGCACAATATTTTCTTCATTCAAAGCCTCAAGTATTTATATACCCCATGCCCCATCCTATTTCTTCAGAAGCTAGCTCTTCTCACAGTCTCTCATCTTTACTTACCACCTTACTGTGTCCTAAAGTTGCTGAGACAGCAGTAAGGACAATCTAACGCTCTTTTGATAGTAAATATCATCCTTCCTCACCCTTGTCCTTTCTGTGGGTATTTTATTGCAGGGGCTACAGCTTCCTGTAACC
>VZZY01017788.1:5000-57336 GCA_013400335.1 Eurystomus gularis
GCAAATCTCAAAGTACCCTGTGAGGCTTCTAAGGAAAATATTTGTCTCTGGTGGATCATCTCGGGTTTTTTCTCTGCAACAAAACTTATTCTGGGGGGAGTGCTGCATTCACAGAAAATAAAGGCAACAGTAAGACATACTAAGATAGTTTAAAGAAAGCCTATTCTAATCAACAGATCCTATGAAAAGCAGTATCAGAATTTGCAGAAAAATTTATGATACATGCCTTTCTTGAAAAGAACATCTGGATTTAAAAAAAAATTCAGACACAGGATTTTCAGAGGTGTTTCACTCTAATTTTAAACTTAGAGTGAATGTCCCACTAATTTCAGTGAAAGCAGAAGTTAACACAGAAAAGCTTTGGGAACACAAGGCTTGGCACACACTGTGCAGTTTAGAAAGCAGGATAGTATCATGATGGGGGAAACCCCTTAAAGTGCCTGACTGAGCATGACCTGCCTGCTTCCCTTCAAAACATCCCCATACTTCACCCCGTGAATCCCAATAGATAACAGAGTTCTTTGAGGAATAATGTGAAAATTATTAAAACCCTTAATGAGATTTCCTAACTACATTTTAACTTTTTGTGAAGAACATGTATTTTCTAAGTCAGGTCAGCATTAACTTCACCTGCCAAAGCTGTTGCTGTGCCTTATGGGACGTGCAAGTGGCAGCTTCTCATATCTGGCCAACTCCATGGCTGAATTAGCTCTAACAACTGAAATATAGTTGGATGTTATATCACTTGAGCCAAAAAAACATGATGGATGGGGGATATAACCCCAGCTATGTTCACAGGGTGTATGTGTGTGTCCATGTACACACTTAAGCAATGGAGTTTCATCTATGTATTAAAGAGTTATTTACTACCCTTGAATTTTGAAAATCCAGATACTTACAGTATTAGAAACAACAACTTTCCTACAGATAAGTGGGTAAAAGTGACATGTAAATAATTATTTGCTATCTACACACAGTTTGCATCTTCTCTGGACTGTACTTCACCTTTTACTTTTACAATAAAACTAAGATTACAATTGCAGCTATGCCTTGCCTTCATCTTCCACCTTGCAGTCACCACCTCATATGTAAGTCATCGCACCAGCCAGTGGGTATTGCTCAGGTGCATCAAAGAATCAAAGATAACTTAAGAAAAGGCATGTGTTTCAGATATGGTTTATGTGAATTAAATTAATTTGCCATGAAATTCTCAATTCAATGATTTTTTTCTAGAAACATACACATAAAATGCTTTTATGAATATATATTTACTACGGAATTTATTACATATGTATTCTATGAGGTATAGTGAAAACTAAAAACTACCAGACTCTTTGATAAGAGAAAGGAAGGCACGGAATCCTCCAGAAGCAGTTCTAACATGAAAAGTATCCAGGTGGAATATTTAGTGAATTCAACATAATTCAAAACTAACTGGGGGAAGAAACAAGCCATAGCCTTTACAAACTTGGTCTTATTTTTCTCTTCACTATCATAATTTAAGTAATCCACATGGGCAGAGGTAGGTAGCATAGACCTAAGGTACAAATCCACACGGCATATTCACCACAGACCCAAATTAAGCTCTATATTTCTTTCCTTCTGCTCTCCTAACCAACTCTGTGGGTTGCAATCAGTTTAACTTTCCCTTGTGATGCAGGGATCAAATATATTTGGATGAGAGAGCTTTCATAATTTTACTTGTTTATGACTTGGTTTTTTTGAACTAACAAAACTTACCCAGGATTTTAAATATTTTCCTTTCTGCAGTGTCCCCAATCAATTATGGTCTACTCAGGGAAGACTCAGCACCTTCCATTCAACCCTAAAAAACAAGGTACTGTCTTTGAATAGATTTTACTGAAAGTTTAAGTGTAACCGCTCCATTTCCTATTCCACAGCTCTGAGTATCCAATTCAAATAGGGTTAGCTTCCACGTAACTTTTATTTTCATATTAAACTTTCATACAGAACTTTAATTGAAAATCTCAAGTGATAATGCCACAGATTTCTTGATTCCACTATACTGGGAAGACAAAAGCAAACTTTATAAGGACAATGTAGCTTCTGATCATCTATACCTCTAATTACAGCTGCTGGAACTGTCAGGCTAAACTTTTTTCCACCCAACAGTTAAAAATATTGTCTCTCATGAAAGCAACAACATATTAATTTAAATTTAAGGGGGGGTTGAGGGGGAATCTCATATGCTAATGATATTTTTCATCCAACCGCTCCCAAATGTTTTGCTTTTTAATGCAGGTTCCAGTGAACAGTCCTGCATCAAGACACATCAGCTATTAATTAAACTGGAAGATACCTATAATAAGATCACAAGCTTAGCTGAATTCATTGAGCTGCTCAGGCATCCCTAGCTTCAAAAGTAAAGTATGTAGGGTGCACATATTTACAAAAACTTTTCTATCTCTCTCCCCACTAAAACACATAATCTACTTATTGTCTCCTTTAAAATCATGTTTTCAAGAGACTGATGTTAAATGTTCAGAAAAAATCCAGAGTCCTAGTGGTAAGATTACCTGCAAAATGAGTGATACTCTCAAAGCTAGAAAACAAACCAGGAAGTGCAGAGTGTGTGTTTATGTGTGAATTTAGTGCTTTAATCTTTCAAATGAACAAGGAAAACATTGACTGACTTCAAATCACAGGTAAGCTAAAAACATATTCAGCTGTTTTGAACATGAGAGTGAATGTTATGCCTATACTCTTTATCAGAATTTTTGTTCTTGGTGAACTATTTCAAAATAACCCTCTTCTTTTATTACTACATCACTCCAACAAAATTGCACTGTTCTGGTTATGAGCAGCTAGGAACATATCCATATGCAAAGAGCAGGTTCTCGTGGTATTTTGTGCCAACAAATAAGCAGAAAATAATTTTGTATTTACTTAAAAACAAGAAGGATTTTACTTAGAATGCATAAGTGACCTAGTAGTTATTGATGTACACGCAAGTCAGCACAGAACCTCTAAATATAAAAATAATCCAGTGCTTTACCTTAAGGTTAGTAATGAAAAAGCTGCCAATAACTCCTTCCTTTGGTGGCTGATTTAGTAAAACTTTTATGAAGACAGTAAATTTCATGTTTTAGTATACATGACAGTCACATTCTAGATGTTAAGATGCAGGACAAACAGAAATCAATATTCCTCAACCTGAGCATGAATTTTGTCAAGTTCCAATTATTATCTTGCTTGTGGGAAAGATGAAGGAATAATTGAGGTTCCTGGTCTTGATGTCACAGAATAGACAGATAATTTCAAATGTGAACAGATATAATCCCAGATATAACATGCTTAACCTGGCTACATTTGATGAACAGTCTGTAGGTGGCTGCTGAAGTTCTATGCATTTTGTGGACCATATATTTCACAGGAAGAAAAACAAACTACATTAGGCTTATATTATTTACATAGTCATTTTCCTCTTGGTCCTCAGGTGGAGAGAAATTTAATTTTACAGCTATACTATGTTTTAGTCTACTTACTATATCAATATCTCCTTTAGACTATTTTGAACTGGCAAACATCACTTAAAAGAAAACTAAGTAAAGAGCAAATACATGCATTTACCACACTTACAGATGCAAAACTAACTTGATTAGTAAACTAGACAGTAAGGAATCAGTTTTCTTCTAGAAAATGGAACTTGAGTTTTTTATTTCTTGATTTGAAGAAGGGTAGGGTTAATGGAATATGGAAATTTGGAAATATGGAAATATGGAAAGCATTAGTCACCATTTTTTAATCTGAAGTAAGAACATTGTGGGTGCCAAGACTGAAATGCAATTGTGCAAGGATGGAAGGTAATGCTGATTGACATTCTCAGCACAGGTCACATCCCTTCATTTGTTAGCTAGATGCACTAGCATAAAAATATCAGTAGTAATAGGTCTGTATCCAAATATAGACTCTCGAACTTCAACTTCCAAGTGACTCCCAATTTCAGACAATCTGTACTGCGGAGTCCTCTGTGCTGGCATAGCCTCCTCTCCACATTACAGTGCTGTGGGTCTATGAAAGGCTCTGAGTTCTCTGTTTATCTCTTAGCTGCTCTGTTTTTGATGTCATGGGGTCAATTTTAAAGCAGTCAAAAAGCTGAAAGTAGATTATCAGGAGAAGACAGTTTTGAAGAATTGGCACAATTTCACTTCATGAAGGAGATAGAGAACTCCCGCCTTGTCACTCCCAAGAGTGATGCTGCACCCCTCCGTCATTAACATATAAACTCCATCCCATCTCCTCTTTGAGAGTCTCCTTTCAAAGTGACTCTGAACATGCAAACCCACTGATGCTGAACTACAGCCTAACTACTTTCCAACAAAATTAAGTATATGCATTTCAAAGCATCTTCAAAAGATTCAGGGGAGTAAAATTTGGAGATGGAGGAAATTCTCTGTATGAGGTCTCTGATAAACAATATTACTGCTGATGTAACCAGGACGCTTTCAGGAACTTCTGGTCTTCATGCGTTCATTCTTTGAAAAGCACATCAACACCCAAACTAGGTATTATGAGGTTTAACCACAGAAACTGTTTACCCTGATTACTTCAGTTTGTACTACAAAGTCTAACATATATCCCAATGCCAAAGAGATACTTGCCAGGCAATCTGCCTATACACATTCAATATTTTTCTTCAAGAATCAAAGAAAAGCCTTTATTTTAAATCTACACCATAAAAAGACACAGTCCAGACAAGTTAAATTCTAGACCTTCTTAAATTCTCCACTAACACACCAAATCTCAAGCTGTTATGAATCTACTTACATACAGAGCTTGTAAAATAACGTGGAAAAACACACGCTCTTATATGGTATGTAACATCTATATTGTATTGTTGCAGTAGTTTATAAAACCTGAATGAATCATAGAATCGTAGAATCATTTTGGTTGGAACAGACCTTTAAGATCATCAAGTCCAACTACTAAACCAGCACTGCCAGGTCACCAATGAACCATGTCCCTCAGCAAATTAATAATATACATTATCAAAAAAAAAAAAAAGAAAACAAGCTTCCTAAGGCTGGTTTTTCATAATTTCTTGAGGTGAGATTTATTCTGCCAATTTCTTTTGCACTCTTTTTTTCTTTTCTTTAATTGTAAGTGATGGTAACAATATCAGTGGGATAAAATTCCAGATTTCTAAATTATGTTTGTCTTTGTCAATACCTCTTACTGTCTTCCACAGATATCTTTTTCATCTCCTCGAATTCCAGAAAAATTCCAAACTACAATGAGAATAATGCTAAGCCTACGTGCCAACCTCTTCTGAGTGTATCTACCGCAGAAGCATGATGAGTAGCAATTTCTTACCAAAACCAGCGGAAATCTCTAACACACCTTCAGTTATGCTGGGAAGTATGCAGGTTCAGTTATGCCCTTTTCTTGCTGCATTTTATTTCATTTGGGAGACATATACAGCACAAAAGCAGTATTCACCAATATAAATGATCATACCTTACAAGCACTTTGCTAGTATAGAATCCCTTCTTGGACCATTATTTTCCTGCTTTATACAAGATAGGGAAGCTTTCAAAAACAGATAATAATACAAGTACCACCTAGAGTAAAGAATAGTTTACTGGCGGGGGGGAGTGCATAGTGTAGTTCCTTTCTTTTCTCTTCTTGTAGCTATGATAGAGATTCAAGCATGCTTCCTAGAAAGAAGAAAGAGTATCTAAAAGAACCAAAATACTTTTTTAAAATCTCATGCAAGGGAGAAGACATTCCAAACCAGAAAAAAAACCAATATAGAGAAAAACGGGGGAGATTCTATAGTTACAGATGTTCAAATGGGTATTTGGGATTGGCACAAACTCAATTCTAAAAGACATAAAGGTAGAGGAGATGAATTCCCTGGATGAAAACGAACAAAGGAAGCTTTTTGCTAAACACTTGCAAGGTGTGCATATATGAAGTGCCACTGGTTGTATTCAAAAATTAGATTATTCTTAAAAAAATAATTAAAAAGGAAAGCGTTTGATTCCAACCAGAACTTCTTCAACAGATGGATAGGGGAATGGCAGAATAATACAATCCCGTCTGCTGTCTGAGTCCCTGCTGAGAGCCACTTTCAATCTGATAATACAATTCTATTTGTGGCTAAAATCACACTGTAATGGCAGTTTAGCTCTTCAGGGTTTTTTGGCAGGGGGAGACGGATTGTTTTGTTTTGCTTTTACTTTATTATTATTAAGTATTGCTAAGATACTTGCTAAAAAAAGTTGATGCTACCTTTTATTTCAAAGTCACTTGTGCTAAAATCTGAATTGAAAGCACCTTCTGAAACCTAATGCGGGAATGGATCTGAGCAAAAGTTTAAGTCCATGCATTTTCAGGGCAAGCATTATGGGGAAAATGACTGATTAACATTGACTTCAATAGGCTATACAGGCATTTTTTAAAGTAGGCATAGATGGTATCTGAAAAGGACTAAATCATTCGGTTGTAGCGTTCATGGCTGCTCCTTTTTTAAACACAGAGACCAGTTATGTCTGTTAAAAAAACAAACAAACAAACAAAACAACCAACAACTAAAAAATCCCAGGACTGATAAAAAAAGTCAGAGTGGTTGATTTCTGGCTGGTACAAAAGGAGGTTTTATATTTTACTGAACATGGATCTAATGTAAATGATATAGTCAAAAGTGCTCCAAACGTAATTTAAACTAATACAGTGCATCTACAAATATGTTAATACAGAGATGGGGGAGAGAAAAGGTTCATTCACTTTTCATGCTGACATTAAAATAGAAATAGGAAAGGTAGACCAAGACACTTTGAACCAAGTTGCGCCAAGGTACAAAGGCATTTAGTGTTTATTTCCTATATATGGATTCAGTCTGGCTCCGTGACTACTGCAAGATCAGCATCAATAGTAATTCTAGTTGCAAGCTTACACCTATCAGCAAAAGTTGTGGTTTTTTTCACAGACTAGAATTGTAAATGCAAGATGAATGCTAGAGATAGAAACACCACCACATAAAAACTGAACAAGGTGTTTACCGTCTCACCAATAGCACTCTTCCACGTAAGAGATTGACTTACATGGATATGGAAAACTTGAACACAGTTTTCAGTTGATTGTCCAGGGCTTTTTTTACTGTAGTAGAAACAATTCCTGCTATACAATAAAACAGTGTTGATTATACAGAAGTTGTTGCTTCCTTAGAAATAATGTACCAAGGTAGAGACTAGCCTCTATCACTTTTGTTTCATTTCAGTAATACTCGAGGTCCAAGGATTTAAATGTTAATGCAGATTTAACCTGCAATAATGATAACTAATATTCAATCTAACTTGAAACCCAGATGTGAAATCTGGTCACTGACCAACACAGTGAAAAGTCTTTTGATACTTTCACAACTGTGTGGAAATTTTATTCCTGGTAACAGATCTGGCAGAACTGGCTGGGCAGCTCAGCTTCTGAAACAATCAGCGTCTTTTGACCTGCCTCTTATAGTCAGGATCTAGTTCAGATTGGTCAGAAAGAATAGCAAAAAGCCTGACTTTAAGGCCAAATGTTCTCTCCTCCCTACTGCAATGCATTCAGGAATTTAGGAGTCTGGCATTGCACCACAGACATTTTGCTTGCCTTCTGTGTGGAGTCCCATATTTTTGGTTCTCTTTGAGGTTCTCTCACAGTAAATCTATCTTTCTGGTAATCTATATTTGGAATCATTTTAATCTACTTCTTTCTTCAAGAAACAGAGTATATATTACCAAATCCATAGACTTTTAAAGCCAGAAGGTGCTAGTAGTCTCACATGACTCGGCCTCCTGTGACTGGGCAATCCGCAGAATTTTGCCCAGTTACTCTCCTATTTAGCCCAACTGAATCATATAGTTTAAGAGATTTATTCTTAATTTAAATCCCAAGTGACAGGAAATGGTTCCAATACTTAATTGAAATTAGAAGGTTGTATTTTATTTCTACTTCAAACTTTGGTGACTTCCCTTTAAAACCCTTATATCTTATAGGTCTCCGCCTGCCTGACATGAAATAGTCTATTAAGATCAACAGCCAACTAACATCACTTTCACTTTTTCAAATCCCAAGGCCTGTACTAGAGCAAAGACTTCATCTTCGCTTGGCTCACTTAGAAGAATGAAGGCAAGCTGCAATTTCTGTTCCATATAGTTTCCAGAACTTCTTCAATGCACAGCAATGTTTTTCCATTCCTGTGCTTTCACAGAGCTGAAAAGAATTACAAAAATATTTGAAGATTTGTAAGTGCTATTCCTTTATGGTCTCCACCTCCTATCTGGCTACTTACTAAAATCTTCTCATTTCAAGTACAATTACTCCTACACTTCCTCCTACTTCAATGGATTCCTCTTTCTTTTTTATCAATAGTACAGAGGGTAGAAGAAAAAATAAATAACTTTTCTGAGCAATATACATGATGAGTTCATTTTTTTAACATTAAAAATATTTTGCATTATTAAAAGCTTGGGTTTGTTTCTCTCCAAAGCACATCCCTTCCCTCCACACTCTTTCTTTGCCCCTCAAATTCAATAGAGGTGAAGAAAAAATGGTGAAAAAGAGAAGGAAAAAAAAACTAAAAAAAAAAAATGTTCAGCATTTCCAGCTAGGTTTTTTAACTGAATTTGTTTAAGATCTCTGAAATAATGTGGTGGGTTCACCTGGGCTGGCTGCCAGTTGCCCACCAAACTGCTCTCTCAGTCTCGTTCCTTAGCAAGACAGGGGCAGAGAGTAAGATGAAAAAGCTCATGGGTTATGATAAGAACAGGGAGATTGCTCACCAATTACTGTCACAGGCAAACCAGACACAACCTGGAGAAGATTAATTTAATTTATTGCCAATTAAAAATAGAGTAGGATAGTGAGAAAACCAAACAAATCCACTTTACCCCCACCCTTCCCTTCTTCTCAGGCTCAGCTTCGACTCCTGACTCTTCTGTCTTCTCCCCCCACCGTGAGTGAACGAGGCAGATGGAGAATGGGGATTGCAGTCAGTTCGTATCACTTTCTCTCTGCTGCTCCTCACTCCTCATACTTTTCCCCTGCTTCAGCATGAGGTCCTTCATGAAGAGCTACATCCCATAGGAAGTGCTCTAACATGGGTCATTCCCACAGGCTGCAGTTCCTGTCAGGAGCCTCCTCCACTATGGGCTCTCCATGGGCTGCAGCTTCCTTCAGGGCACATTCACCTGAGTTGGCATAGGGTCATCCATGGGCTGCAGGAGTAGAACTTGCTTCACCATGGTCTCATCCATGGGCTGCAGAGGGATCTCTACTTGGACACCTAGAGTACCTCCTCCTCCTCCTTCTAAACTAGACTTGGTGTCTGCAGGGTTGTTTCTTTCACATTTCCCTCACTCCTCACTCTCACAGCTGCTATGCAGCATCTTCTACCCTATCTTAAATATGTTGTCACAGAGTCACCACCAGTGTCACTGACTTGGCTCAGCTTTAGCCAGTGGTGGGTGTACTTTGAAGCAAGCTAGAGTGGGATCTGTCCAAAGCGGGGGCAGCCCCTGATCTCTTCTCACAAAAACCACCCCTGCAGTCATCATCCCCCTGCCACCAAAACCTTGCAGTGTAAACCAAATACAAATAACAATTAATTGAGTTGAACTAAATGCAGTCTTGATGTTGAAGTGCACGTTGCAGTTCCTGTAACACAGGAAATTAATAATCATTGTGGATTCTGTTGTTAATCTCTTACTTTTCCTTACTATAGTCATAAAATAATTGATGCCATTTGCAAAGACTGTTTTCACAACAGGAATGGGATGTTTAAGGTGGAATACTGATTCTAGCTCTTCACTCTCTTTTGCAGGATCTTGTAAGGTTCTGCAAATTTTCTTCTTTTAGTCCAGAATCATTCTTATAGTATAAACCCAACAAGGAGGAGTAGGCAACACAAATGACTTAGAGAGTCACTGCTTCACCCACAGGATAAAACTGAAGGCAATGAATGGGGGAAACAAATGTGCAGGAGTTGAAAGAACAATTTTATTCCTAATACGTTGTTTCCTTAAAGTGAGCTTGACTCCAGGAAAAGGATGTTTATATTAACTTGCAAATACCACTTAGCATCATAGACTACTCTATAAATCCCAGCTGGAAATGGTTAGTAAAATAGAAAATTAGTAAAATTAGTCAGTCCTGCAGTGGATTGATACATCACAAATGTTTCTAGATTGAGTGGCATTACCACTTAAAGTTATCACAACAAAGGCAACTTAAGAACTCCAGTTCCTGTGCTTTTCATCTTTTTTAGTAACTCCTGTCAAACAATCCCTACATTACTCATTTCTCTATATAATTCTACCTCCGCCTAGACAGTTTGGTCTTTTTATTGTCTTTCATTTTCTTAATCAGAAAAAAGCACTATTGTGGCTTCTCAGTACCTTTGTGTATCCAGCCATAACTTATCTAAAAGTTACTAGGGAACTTCAGGAATGTATCAAACACCATCAGTGCGTTTGCAATTGGCAGTGCTTACTGCTGAGGTGACAAACCAAAGAGCAATATAAGCACTAACATGTCAGCAAATCATTTCAGTTTGATGTAAAGTCCTTGCCAGATTCACCTCAGGGTTTCTGCCAGTGTAAGCAGGAAAAGCCAAGGCCATGGAAGCCCCTCAAGAGGAAAAGCCTGCAGGAAAAGGAAAAGGCAGGAACTCACTTCTGGAGAGGAGAGGGTAAACCAAATTCCTGGAAGGTCATGTGATACAATAAAATGTTTTAGAAAATCAAAACTGGTTAAACTATCTCTGTCTTCATGGAACCTTGGAAAAAGTGGTTACAATGAAGATTAAACTTATTCTAACAATTTCCAGAATGAGCTCAGAGGGAGGGAGGAATACCATGCAGGAAGGACTGCGAAAGTGTAAAGCATTTCAATTTCTTTTGCATTTTTAAAGCAAAATTATTGGATTCCAACATAGAGATATTTGCCAACATTTCCAAAACAAGATGTTGTGTTTTTTTCTTCTCTTCTATATCTGCATGAATTTTTTTTAAAAAATCCAAATATCCCAAAACAATGATTTCTTCACCTTTCTTCTTTTTCTTCCCAGTCAAATATCAATAATTTCAATACTCCATTTTTGTTCCACTGGGAAATATATTTTCCTCTATTTTTTATTTTCCTTTTTCTTCCCCTGCAGGAGGCTAGAAGCCTACAAACACAAAGGATTAAATCTTGGTCCCCAGTGAAGTCAACAGAAAAAATCCCACTGACTTCAATAAGAATGGTACAGCATCCAGAATGCTCATATTCCTGAGACCTTTGTACTATATGCACAATAAATTACAGTTGGTGTCCACCTGTCATTTTGAATTTTCCTGCTTGTCATTTTCTTTCAGTTCAGAAATTTTTTTTAACAATCTGATTTTTGAGCAATGGGTTTCAGATATTATGAGAGGGGTGAGACACGGGGATTTTGTGTCACTCTATGATGGCCCCTGCCAAGTGATAATGGATTGACATTGACAAATCCCTAAGAGCTAAACCTGACAGTTAAGCAATGCTGTGAGATCAGTCTCAGAGAACAGTTTAAGGTTAAGGGGGCAAAAACAGTGTGAATACTCCACACTTGTCTGATTTTGAGTCTTCCAAACTAATGTGTTGAGAGCGAGAGAAAGCAAGCCAGCAGTGGCAAAGGGAAAGCAGGGGGAGAAGAGACAGTACAGTGAAATCTTTACATCTAACTCGACACATCAGTCATTGCAGAATTCTTCACAGACTACAGGTAGTGATGATTTATAGGTGGTAGGCTTCAATTTGGGAGGCCATAAGCACAGTCTTTGATCTAGACTTCTACAGATTTGTTTCCTATGTACTCAGTAAGTAATAAGTGATTTGCTATTGATTTGTCCACAGGCAGAAGAAAAGTGGATTGGTGCTGTAACCCCAATGTGAATGGGAACTTCAGGGACATTGCTACGGAAGGGAAATGCACACAGACAGAAAAATTTCCAGATACGATTTTCTAGCTCCTAAAATACTCCAGCTAAAGCTTTAATATTATCAAATTCAGCACCATTGCATTTACTTTAAATCATAGTATCTGATCACAGCTAACAACAGAAATATATTATAAAAGAAAATCCCTTTACAATCTGACCTGAAATCCCAAGTACAGATTTCAAACATACAGTAAGTAAACATTATCTTGAAGAGCTTAAAATGTTGCAAGAATAAGAACATAAGGTAAAAGTCCAACCTATAGCAAATGCTTTTCTAGTTATATAACAATTTACTTAATTCCATAGCTAGTGCAAAACAGTACAAAGCTACCCCCTATGTTTTCCATCAGAAAGCTGAATGACCAACTTGCCATCGAGGGCAACTTGCACTCTAGAAAATTTTGCCTTGATTTCTGTTCCTGAATTGCAATGTTGTGGGCTTACATACAGAATACGATATGAAAAATATCTAAAGCAAAAAATTGTCTTTACTGCTTCAAGAATGTCTTTCAGCATTCAAACTTACTTACTCACATGACAAGCAGTATATGAGTTGTATCTATCACACTATGTCCTGACCACATTTACTTATAGCCATATTACAAAATACACTAATTCATTGTTTGGATAAATGTCAGGAGTTTGCTTTTTATTTTCTGTGAGCATTTTAAAGAATTAAATTTTACTAATAGACATTGCTCATGGGTAGATACAAAGAACTGGGACTCATGCAAAGATTGATAATACATTGCAACTATTCTTAATATTACTTGGCTACATTTAATAAGAGTTGAATTTCAAGGTTACTTTACATAACCGAAGTCAGCCAAACTCTGTTTGAAGCTCAAATTACTAAAAATTTCCCTGTTCAAGGACAGCTTCCCTAAGAGCATTTAATTGGGATTTAAGAAGCCAGTTTCTTCATCAGTCTTCCATATAATGTCTTGAAAGAACAAAGCTTTTTTCATATCCAAAGCATTTTATGAAGCTTTTTTGATATCCAGACACTGGGCCTACTCTATTTTGACTAATACTATCTTTAGTCAGCTAAGAAAGCAACATGAAAGGATGAGTATATGAGAGGTTAGAGAGTTTGCCTCCATGGCTGTACCTTAGCTAATAAGCAGTTATTCTCTCCTCCAGAAAAATGGAGGAACATACAATAAAGCTACAGTAAATAACTTTTTGTGTGTTTTCTGATGACTACAAATACATGTATAAATGAAGCTCAGCCACTTGTACAGACTGACCCAACTCTCACGTTTTATGCATTAAAGGACATTCCTGCTTCAGGGATCAAAACTACTATCACCATGAGACAGGATTTTTGCCTCTGATCTGCAACTACCCATTTAAAGTGGTTAAGTACTACAACATTGGAGTGTGTATGCCTGCACTACCAATGTAATTGCAGACTAATTCTCATATAAAAATAATTGAAAAAATAATCTACATTTTTTTTCTCCTAGGGGCTGCCTAACTGAGCTTGTCAGAGTAATATGATGTATCACATATGTAATACGTACATAAAGTGACATTAAATGCTGACAGCCAAATTCTCAGGGTGAAGTAGAGCTTTTCTATCCTTTTTAAATTTTTATATTAGCTAAGATCAGAACCATAGTTTATAAAGACTATACAGTAAGTCAAGGTGCGTGGTAAATGAAAAGATCATTCACACAAACACAGACTTCCCTGTTTGCTAAAACAAATTAAACTGAAATTTTAGGCCACAGAAAATGAAATTTTGAAGAAAAAATGGTGAAAATCTGAGACAAATTGAGGCATCCATTTAATGAGTACATGGAGGGAAATAGCGAAAAACACTTTTAACATAACTCTTAAAATAATTTTCAAGGCCAAACTGAGCATTAAGAGGAGACATTACAAAAGGTCCTAAAAAGGCATCACTAAGGAGCAGACCTAGATAAAAGACAGTTAATTATGCTCACAGATATTTATTACCTCAAAGTGTCTAAATAAAATGTAGCTTTTAAACTATTATCCAAGCAAACCCAATGATTTTAACTGGTCCTTTTTACTCTGTATTGATATTCTGTAGAGAAAAAACATACATAAGCACAATTTCTTAAAACACACCCAATACTGAGAAGCATAATTTCTAAATGTAAAGAACAACCTGAAAACAAATAATAAACACTCTTTCTCCACCACTTTGACTTTCTTAAGAACAGAGCCTTGAAAACTATGTTTGCCATAAAAAACACTCTGAATATGAATAAAAACCCACACTCTCAGTTTTCAAGTGTGGATAAGTGGTGGCAGATATATAAGCAAATGCACATTTCACATAAAAATATATGGAAAATAATTTTCTCAAGAGTACTTCTCTAATTTTGAAATCATAATCACAGTGTGAATTTACATATGGCATATGAAAGAGATCAAAAATGCAGACCATTGTTTAGCAAAACAAGAATAGACAACTGAAAAATGCAGGTTTACATTTAGCATTTTATTTTGCTCTGTTCCTTAAAAGAAAATCTATATAAATTTATATTGTTTGTTCTTTGCTTTTCTCTGATAGTTAGAAAACAGCTGTTCTACTGCATTGGACTCTGACTGGCTAGATTGCAAGGCTCAATAATCTGTCTCTGCTCAGGGTTAAGTGATGGAATTCATTTAAATGCCCCAGAAGTAATCATCCACAAAGAGTACATTATTTCTCTTTTATGAATTTTCAAACCTAATACTGATGGGTGGCATGCAATTAAACCTGATCAATATGTAATTTAGGTGGGCTGACATGTTTTCAAATTCTCAGAATATAGATTCTTTCAATATTGCAGGAGCTTAGTGAAATACTCAGCCCTTATGAAACAGCCAAAGCAGTTTAGTACAGTAAAACAACAAAAATATGCCTATTCCAAAGACAAATGGGGGAGAAAGTAAATTCACAGGCACCAGCTTTTCAAAGAACTATCTTAGTAATAAATGGAGGCCTTTCTTAGCAGAATCAAAATACGTATTTTGACAGAAATTAACATGCAGATATAAAGGCTTATGTACTGCATTATAAAAAGCTGTGGATTATTTCTTTTAACAGTGTGTTTAAGCATAGCTCTGAGAGAACTGAGTTATGCTAACAGTCAGTTATGTATCACAAATATTTCTTCTGACAGACTATATTAGCAAAAAATTAAAGTTTGTTTCTTCTTTTAAAATGTGAATTATCATAGTGATCCTTTGTGTTAAACTAATAAACAAGAAGTACATTGCCTAATGACCCTAAAGGTCATCAGTGACAGTCTCTAGTATTACTAATTACCTTGCTGTCATTTACACATTAAAAATTACACTTGAGTTCTTATAATCTTATGTGGACCAATTTTAAAATTTATGCCTGAGGTTCTAGCCCATTTCCTCCTCTGTTTGCACAGACAGCACTCACATTACTGTCCAGAAGAAGCATAATCATGTATTATTCTCTAAGAAAGCAATATTTGACATAGGAAGGAATTTTTAAATCCTTAGATATTTACAGTACTGATATCATGAAAGCTTATTTATAATTTTGAAACTGGTTTTACATAACAAGGAAAGACTGAATTTTCGGTTTTCTCTAGCTGTGATGCTTTACTATCACATACAAGCATTGTTTATCAGCTGATTCTGTTTCTCTTTTTAAATCTCTTGGGATTATTTTTACTTTACATCATTATACAACTTCTGTAAAGGCTGAAGATGTATGTCTATTCTGTAACTATGAAGCACAAACAGGAGCATCACCTTGGATAAATTTTCAGACTGTCAAAGACTCTGCTAAAACCTGTTTTCTGAGTTTTTTTAATCACCCTCTTTTGCATTTATCCCATGTGAAAGTATATCACTCATTTTTCTGCGAAGTTTCAGTCAGAGATGGCAATGAGTAGTGGCAGAATTTTGAAATCCTTCTCTCATGAAGGAGGAACACACTAGGAGATAGTAGATTCCTGATTATTTTTTTTTCCACAGCTATCTGGGTGTAAATCTGATATAAGGCTGTTGATTACGGTTATTCTGGATTTTTGGATTATAATTGTACATAGATCTAATGGTTGCACACAGATCACTGCCACCATGTACACTCAGAGACCATGATATTCACTCACACAGCCCTGGTTAATCTCACAGAAATTAAGTGCTAAGCTTGAACTGTGCTAAGCGAGGGAAGAAACCTGTGCACTGTCTCTGTGCCCAGGTATACATCACAGCTAGGAGAAATGTCGCCTTTCATAGCAAAGTAAGTGCAACACTGAGACAGAAAAAGAGTGTAATCTGAGTACGTACACACTCAAAAATCAACAGTAGGGGGTCTGCAAACACTGAGGTGCTAGGGTATATGTGTAGCCACAAGTAGGAATAAATCAGATAAAGTACTGCTCAAGGTGCAAACACTCTATTTTCTAAATGACCTGCCCAGCCTATGCACTAAAGCAGATCTCTCAAGTTTTTAAATTAGCAAAGAACATTTTTTCTCTCACAAAAGCCAAATAAAAGTCATGATTTTTTTAGGTCAGCTGAACAAAAGATTGGTTTTTCTACAGAAAAGGAGTCTTTATCAGTAACTAGGTAAAAAATTCAGATCAAAAAGAAAGAGTAGTCTACTACAAAAATAAGTAAAAAAAATTAAACTGTTCTACCACACAGTTTGGTTAACTGCTGAATAGATAATATTTGCATGCCCAGCTTCAGTACCTTCTCCTGTATTCCATTCAGGACTGGATTTCTGTGAGTGTCAAAATCAAGGCACCAAAGATCGCTAAAAAATATTTTAAATATGTTGTGAAAACACAGTAGATTTACTTAAAAACTGCACGTCCTAGGTACCAAATGTGCATTAAGAAGAGGTAGCAGTTGCAACATAAATTGAAAATAGAAATATATTCATTTCCAGTAGGGAAAATCACTCTAAAATCGAGCAGATTTATAAAAAATGCATTAAGGGTTTTCAACATCATGCTAAAGCTGTAGGCTTAAATAGAAAACATTCATTAAAAATTTCTACAGAAAGTGATAGGTTACTATCCAGCTACAGAGAAGTATTTCATTTGTAAATTAATAAGCCTTTATAATAGCTAAAGCTGATTGAATTTATGCAAAAGCTATTGAATGTTTACCGTTTAATTCTAGAAAGATCTTCTACAAGGATTTATTTCTCCTTTTAACAAGTATTAATATGGTATCATTGCACCACACAACAGGGGCTCTGGTCTGAACCCCGCAGAGGCACCACACGCTTCCGGCTTCCGCCAAAATCCATTGGAGCTGGCTGATAGCAGGTGCTACATGGAGCCCAGCAGAATCCGGCCCACTCTTGCCTTTAATAAAATGCTAAGTGAGTACCTTCAATGTGTCATTTCAAAATGCCTGAAGTGATATAAAGGGGAAGACATTCACTGAGCTATTTGCTGATCACTGGGACAGAAATGACAAAGGATTCTGTCCATTAGTTTTTCAATACAGTGTTCAATAGCAGTAGGAAATTGATGGTGTAACAGTGGCATCACATTGGGGAAACTTATGATGCGGACAATAGCACTTCCAATAAAAGGGCTTTTGATTTTCTGTGTGTCAAACTGTTTTAATATTAGGGCATTTCTAGGTCAATGAAGGGTTAATGTAGCACCATAAATCATATCCAAACAAGAGCCTTTAACTGCCTATGTCAAAGTCTACTAAGGTCAAAAAAGCATTAAGAGAAGAAAAGGAAAAACACACACACAAAAGTAGGTTGCAAAAGCAAAGCAGAGCTACATTTATTCCACTGCCCCCAAAACTGACATTGACACAGCATACTAAAGAGAGTGAATAATAGGTGAATTAGAAATTAATGATTCCTCTGCTATGTAAATGGCAATTAAAGGACATACCATGCTGCAGGCTGTGTCCTAAAACTCTTCTCCATTTGTTTGGATTGAAATTCATAGCATATGTAAATGCAGCAATGAGACCTGGTGTGTTTTTGCTGAAACCTAGATATCTGGGCACAAATTGCACTGACGTGTTCTTAAATTTATATTTACAAAGTCACCTTTAAAATAGAATTTCAGGGGAAAAAAGTGTTATGTAGCTAATTTCTTGGTATGAATAAATAATGGCTGCACAAAGTAACACATTATACCTTCAACACAGCACAGTAGCAAAACTCAATAATTCACATTGATTATAATCCTACACATCAAAGTGTTACTCTAACAAAGCAACAGAGTGACTGCTATTTGTAAGTGCCTTCTGTCCTGAAAGGTGCTAGAAGGAACTGTTTTCCTTTCATGGTGTCAGACCGTTAAGTTTTTCTCTCATAAAAAAAAAAAATCCTTTCATCTCTATTACATGTAAGTGCAATTAATAAAATGACAAATTCAATAAGGAATAGAGGAGTTGCAGTAAAGGAATGCATTAATTGTTTTGTACATGCTCTTAGTTTGGAATGGCTACATCTATCACGTTAGGTACAGAGAAAAGGCTTTTGGAGAAAAAAAATCCTTTAGGGACACTGTCAAACAGGAGAAGATCACAGTCCAATACTGTTTTACTTCTGAAGCAGCAGGATCTACTTAAAATAAGAATTCCAGTCCAGCTTTGGGAGTTACTGTACCTTGTAGTCAGTCTAACAAAAGAATGATTCAGAACTGGGTAAACTTCGACACATTTGTCATTTAAAATCTGCAAATTCCTGCAATATTCTGTGCTAGCATGTGAAACAAATGGGCTTCTGGGAGGGAAAGCTGCATTGACAAACTCAGCAAAGAGCAATTTTCTGTCATTTAATGAAGGATGGAGGGAGGCCTTGATAAAGTACCCCCTCATTACAAGTTTGTTTTTGTATGTGTGTCTGTGTGTGAGACAGAGGGAATGTGTGTGTGTTGATGAAAGGGTAATCTCACTAGTTCAATCTTCTCAGACAAGTTAGACTTGCTAAAAGCACTCTTTATTTTCTTGTAAATTCAGTTAGACACACTTTCACATCCGTAATATCTGCATACTGACATTTCCTTTTTGGTAAAAGATGCACAATGTTTACCCCTGCTCATATGTTGTCTCCTTCTGTCTGAAATGCATCAGTCAATTGACCAAGTTTTCTCTCCCTCCTTAGCATATATGAAATATTACAAAAAAGGTTAAAAAAAAGTTTTAGTCTATACACACTGTATCTAAAGCAGTCAAACACTTACTTATTATGGTCAGTTTTCAGAACCAGGCAAGTCTATGCTGCATATCATCCTAGATGATGTCTGAAAATAAGATGACAATTACAAGTTTTCATCCTCTGCCTAACAAAGAAAGCAGAATAAGCAGGGTTTTTTACTACCGGCATGCATTCAGCTTTGTGGTTTACTGTATCTGTAGGACGACTGTGGTTTAACTCAGAAGAAATTAGCAAAGCATGTATTATCCACTCATAAATTATGAGGAGATGCACATCATCCCTTAGTAATTTGTAGTCCTCAAAGACTTACTACAGCTTTAAGTCGGTGAACTAAGTTCATAAAGTTGGGTACATGAAGCCATTGCAGAGTGAGGGATTTGGTGGTCAATAGGCTACAACTAAAATATGTCACTCAATACTGTGCGTTGCTGGCTGGTTTCCCTCATGGAACAGTTTTTATATTTTCTCTTTCTTTATAAAAAAGGACTGCATATATACCAAATTAATTCTGATGCTTCCCGATAAAACATAACTCATCAACTCCTTTTTTATTACTTTGGGTGAAAATTATGTTTTAATCCAAACCCAAGGAATAATTAACTACTATAATTAACACAGCATAGGTGTGATTGGTACCATGGCATAGCTATATCTGCCTCAGGTTTTCAGGCATTTGATGAGCATCCCAAGAAGCAAGTCTAAGGCTCCCTGAATGAGGTCCTGATTCTGCTAAAGTCAACGAGGCAGAACCACAGCCAGCTGGATTTTCTCATGAGCTTCACTGAAAACTTGTTTCAGCTGGAATCTCAGAGTACATGCTGTTTAGTCTTAGATATAAGAAACAGATTAAACTCATTTTACTGGTGGCTTGATTTACCTTGGTTGTTTTACATCATACAACAGTTATAGTTGTGGTGGTAAACAAACATCAGCCTGCTAACATCATTAACCATATGCTTATACATAAATAAAAAGGTAATTTCTAAGAAGCTGTGATGGCTTATGCTGTATTAGGAAAAAAACAAAACAAAACAAAACCCCAAAACATGTAAAATAAGACTGGTTACAAGAGAACAATCACTGTAATGCTAAAATTTCCCATCATTTCAATTAGTAAAATTTCATCTGTATCAGAAAACTAAAATTTCAGGACAGTTTTTATTGATTCCTATTAGTTTCGATATTTTTTACATTCACACATGTAGTTATACACTCCTAGTATTTGCATGCCAATTCTATACTTGTTCTCTGTTCTACTGCCCTTTTTCTTTCCTGCTGATAGTAAAAAAGCATCTGAGCCATTTTATGTAATGTTTAGGTTAGTACTGTAAAACTCAGATCTGACCAGTATTTCTTTCACTACATATGGAAATTGTTTACTAAATAATAGTTTGCTTGATGCTTTAAAATATAGAATGTCAAAACTTATTAAGAGGGTACATTTCTTGGTGTAAGCCTGCTAGAATAATGATAAGTTTTTATATCCGTGCTCTAAAGCTGTGTAGTAATTTATTATACAGGCTGTATTTTTTTTAGAGCTACACTGCTATTTAAATATCTTGGCTAGTAAATTATTTTTAAAATGTAATACATGTCTCTGAATATATATATGTGGTAAGACTTAGAAAGAAAAATTATCTTAGATATATAATTCAAACAATGGGCATACCAAAATTTTCCAAAACTCTTTAACATCTAGAACCTACAGTGATTCTGGCCAGGAGCCCAAACCATAATGTTCCAATACTTCTGAGAAGAGCAAAATTACTGTGTACTAACAAGGCAGCCCGTAGGTTTGACACTGAAGCATTGCAGTAAGTACAGAATTCCAGCTGGTAGCAGTTCCCAAAATTGAGAGCCAGTAATACATTACATACTCTGGGCCTAATTCAACATTTCCTTATAAGCAGTCATAAATCTGCTTTAGCTGGCTAGATACGTCAAACTTGCAACTATTTTCTATTGTTGAAAGACATATTTGGCCCATACAGATCTCTAGTCCTTTCCTCAAGTTTTTCTGATGATAGGACTCTTTCCTTTATTGTACCTGTGCCGTACTTGAAGGCAAATTAATTCAAGATCTTTTTAATAAATGTATGCTTTTTATCCTGATAATAAGATAACATGTTCTTACTGGTATTTTATCTTGTAGGCAAATGCAAGATTTCACAGAATAGCTATTGAGACTGAGAACTTGCTGAAAGTTTCAAGTGAACATAGAAGTAACTTTAAAACAAATTAAAAACACACAGAAAACCCCCAAATACTCAAAAAACCCCACACCAAAACAAACAAAACCTACACCAAAAAGAAACCACCCAACATCTCAGATCTCAAGCCTCACAGATCATTGTCTAATCAAGTCTACGTAGACAAAATCCACCTCTATATGCATATAACCACTTTTAACACACAATCTCATACAAATATTTGCACAGGATTGTTGCTTCAGTGAGTAGCCGGAGTGCATTCTAGGAATATGTTAGTGCTGTACAGCCTCATTGAAGACAGAGTGGAGAATCATTACCTCAGTGAAGTACTGGGTGATGCTTACTGGATGAGACAAGAGGCACTTGAAAC
This sequence comes from Eurystomus gularis, assembly GCA_013400335.1. NCBI lineage: Eukaryota > Metazoa > Chordata > Aves > Coraciiformes > Coraciidae > Eurystomus > Eurystomus gularis. Next base: position 26,694 of record VZZY01017788.1, read on the forward strand.
AAACAGCAACCTCAGCTCATAATGCACAACAGTGAAAATAAGCAGCTAAAGCTGCCACTGCCTTCCTGGGTGCTGGTTTAAATAGCGCTTTCCTGGAAGCACTTTGCCACATCTCTTTAGAAAACAACTTTTTCCTAAGGCATTTTCCCATTTGTTGATTTGAAAATATAAAATAAAACCAGAGAATTCATCACATAGTTTACTCAAGTATTCTGAAGACTCATGAAATATATTTAACGACAGAACATTTGCAGCAGGTTCCCCACTTTTTAACGATCTTCCAAGGAATCCTTGATTTCTAAATGATAAAAATGGCTGCATAATCAGGACCTAAATAGCACATACAATTAATACCTGTGTTTACATGTCCTTTTAGTGGAAGAATCTAAACAAAATTCTACAAGATTATGTAGCTGTTGGCAGAGGTTGCTTTCAAGATGTAGACTTCCAACAAAATAAAAAGGTTAAAAGAATTATCACCTATTTGCTCTGACAGGCCATAGAACGCATCTTTTGTTTTAAGGTTTTGGTTTGTGTTTCTATATTTTTTGTTGTTGCTGATTATCCCTTGGTAGGATATCCATTTTAGTGTACAAAGCTGTACACCAGAGTACTGGGTTAGCAGACGGATCTTCTGCTCAGTTCAGAATCACACAGATTGTAAGCCTTGGTATCATTTCCATCACTACAAATCTGGATTGGTCTGGTCAAAGATAGTAGTAGTAGTTAATTTTTTCTTCGCTAGCCACGGTTAATGGGATCATACCAGCCACTGGGAAGTGAAAAATAGTGAGGTGTACGTCAAAGTCCCCTTTTTCCAGAAACACTAACCATGTTTTGCTGGCTTTACATCAGCTTTATACCAGATAAGAAAAATTATGAGTTTCCTAGTTAAACTTGTACAATTGCTTCTTCTCACAACTGCAAATGGTACATAACCAGTAAAACAATTCAGGGGACTTTTTTCTAGATCAGTGAGAAAGGTCTCCTTTTACTTAATGTACTCTAAACAGCTTTGCAGTGGTTTAAGTATCTGGAGAACAATTCTCCTCTTCCACCTTTGAGATATGTAAGTAGCAACAGAACCTAAAAACTTCCCAAATGTCTCACAAAGGCGACTGATGTTTGGATAACCTTCACATTATTTTTCTTTTGAATATTATTCCCAAACATCATTTTTTTCCTCTAAAACTTACTTCCAAAAGCTCTTTTCTCCATTTGAAATGGAAAATCAGATTTGCAGAACTGAAAATAAAAGTTATTGTTCCTGTGCTTGTATAAATACCAGTCTGATCAGAATACAGTATAATATTGGATTTTTAATTTTCTTTTGAAAAGACCAAGCTATGTTAAGCAGCCTTTAGCAGGCTGTCACAGATGAGACCAATAAGCACATCCTGACTTAACACACATCAGGGGTTGCCAAGGATACACTGTCAAGGGACTAGGGTCAGGAGTCAAACTGACCAATATTGAGTAAATTACATTGGTTCGAATGATTCCCCCTGAGCTAGTAATGATATGGCATGCACATAGTTTTGCTCTGCAGACTGATAAATACTGCATTTGAAGGCTAAACAAGGAACAAAGCATGGAAAAATGATTCTCTATTGACTGCCATAAACACTCATTCACATTATCTTGAGATTAAAAAAATACTATCATTGAAATTATCTCTATTCCTCTCCTGAAGAGATGTAATAAATAGACTGAGGCTCTTCACTTCAAAAAGAAAAACAAGCACTAAGCTAAAATATCTGGAAAGGGCATCATATGCAAAAGGGACCAAATCACTTTTCATGTTGTGCACCTTGCACAGTCCTTTATTGATATGAAAGGTATAACAAAATCATTACAAAATAGAACTGTTCGTGACATCTTGCAACAACTAGCACAATGAGCTTCCTTATTTCCACCCATGCTTAAAAATACTTTTTTTTTTTTTCCCAATCATGAGTCATCTGAATGAAATAGTAAAAGTTTAGTCCCAGATTTAAAATTATGATGCCTTTCTGGATGCTTTTGTCTTGAAGGTGCTGCCTAACACCTGAATTCTACTAAAACAATCTACAACAAATTCAGTGTGCAGAAGATGAACTACACTGGCCTTGTGTTAATGTTTGAAGTAACTTTAGGCAAGGTCTATTGGCAATTGAAGACATGAATATAAAAAAGAATCTGATACTGACCAGCCAATATATCACACGAGCCTTTCCCAATTTCTTTGAGGCACAATGAGACATGACATTTTTAAGGTCAACACAGCTCAAGTTACGCTTAGAAGAAAAGTTTGTAAATGTGACATACCTCCTAATTTAAAATTTTATTTATCTGTTCATTGCTTGCATTGTCTTGTTTCTATTAGAAATTCCTCTAAGTATGTCAAATAAATATTATGGAGAAGTATTTCACTATTTTCTCTTCATCCCTTTAAGTCCATATTTTTCTTTCACAGTCCTCATTTCCATCCTTTCTACATTTCAGTTTGTTTTTTCTATTATTAGGTGAATACTATTTTCCAAGGCCACATTTACTGTATTTCTTCTTTGAGCTATTTCTTTCTTTCTACTTAATGCATTTTCCCCTCCCTGATCTTTGCTACCAGTGAGCATAGACAACAAATCTTTCCACCTTCCATATCTGTGTCTCCAAACAAACAGATTTAGTATCTTTCAGACAAGGTACTTTATGCTCTGTCAACAATGCTTTAAAAATTGCTCTTGTCCCCTGTATGATGATTTTTGTCACCAGTGGTGATATAATATTTGCATATACATGCACATATCATTGTTTGTTACCAAACACTCAGTACCATGTTGTGAACAGATTTCTCCATTAACCTCCTGTCAGAAAATAACATAACCTCTTTTTCTCACAAATGCAAATGGTTTTAGATCCCATCTCTCCTATTCTGTCACTGCTTGGGTGCCGTGCTTTGAAGATAAACTTTACTGAAGAAATATAGAAGAGCAGCTGCTGCTTACAAGATTTACACTGTTCACACTCGTTGTATAACAGTAGTCACGAGCACGCTGAGTGAAGCTTACCAAACAGCTGACCAACTACCCATCCTTTTCTAATCTGATTTGTACCACTGGCATATGAAACATAGGAGAGAAAAGGTAAAAGTTTCGTCACGGACAAAGTGAATTCTGGTGCATCCACTTCCCTTATGCCAGTGTGAGGGTTTTGACCTCATTGACACTTACCAACCAATTGATCTGAGCAAAAACCTTGGGAGGAAGGAAAGAGGAGCAAGGGACAACTGTGCAGTGTGAAAGTAAACCTACAGTGACACCAGATTAGACAATAGATCCCTATGGTCAAAGAGCAGTGTAGAAATTGTCTAGGAGTTCTTCTTAAACATTAGCTACTCTATTCTTTTTGTTGCAGCCACCAGTAGAGCAAAGGAGGTAGCTTATGAAGCAGTACAGTCAGGTGCTGTCACTCTGCCGAGCAGAGGCTGTTGACTCCCAGTCCTGAGCTGTGATTCAGTTTCTGTAGCAGTGGAAAGCTATGGGCACTGCCTTTTGGCTGAGGTGGAAGCCCATGACATCAGTTCTTTCGCTTTGCTGGGCAGATTTCCAGAGTGCACTTAAGTGTATTCTTCCAAGAACAGCCAGAAACAATTTAGCCTCTTTTTCTAGGAAAATTCTATTCTCCTTGAATTTTGAGCAAGGGCAATTTTTCTACCCTCAATTAATAGAATTACATTAAAATACAGTGGATACAATATAAAAAAAAATTATCAAACAGTATGAGTGAAGAACTGCAGGCAGAAATCAAGATTGCAGGTATAAAGGACCGTAAAGCTAAAAAAAGCCAGATGTATTTTCAACATTAAATCTTCTCTATTAATTTCATGTTGTCATCTTGATCTGCTGTATGTATCAGATTTGCTTTTTCCTGCTGTAGTCATCATCAGAATTAAACATATGCGTCAGAAATATCTACTATACAGCTCAGCAAAATGATTAACTATGGATCTCCGTCTGTATGTATAATATTTTAAAGGAATGCATAACTTTCTTTAGCATTGACAAATGGTATTAAGAAGAGGACAGGTGGTGAAAATTATAACAATGAAAGAAAGTAGGGAACAGGTATAAGATCTCAGTCTACAGAAGAGTTGGGTTGGGTGTTTGGCTTTTGGGGCTGAACAGATTTGAAAGTGGTTACTGCACCATTTTTCACATGTAAATCTGGCAATGCATTTCCTGAAATTAGGAATTTTGGTTACCCTCACTACCCCTTAGTGGTTAGACTGGTACTTTTATGATGTAAAGCCTTTCCCAAAATAAAAATGTAAGTGCCAATAACCAGTACACATTCAATGGTAGGAAGTTTGATTATATGACTGAGCAAACTAGTCTGTATCTTCTGAAATACCTGCAAATTGCATTCTGCATTGTAAGGAGAAATAAATATTACTCCAAATCCTACTTAATTGAGTATTTCAGGAGAGCTATCACATAGCTACATACAAAAATGATCTTCTGTTGGACCAATTGTGTAAGTGAAAAAGTAGGTTCCATAGAGAAGGACACCTTATATATTGCTTCATGAACTGAGCCTTGACTAATTCTTTGAAGTACACTTGTTTTAGTTACATAAGCTCCAAGTCCTACACTGATTACATTGTAATTTCACTGTTGATATCAATAGAGATGGTGACTTATGAGTGTGGTACTAAACTTATTCCACAGCAAATAACGATTGAGATTATTAATAAATCACAGCTCCATTTATACAAAGAAGGTTAATTCTTTATAAAGTGCGCTATTTAAACTACAATTAGTTTATTCATGCTCTGGCAGCAGGATATATTGTTCTAAGAAATGCAGTAAGATCTTCACTCAAGATTTAAACTGTTGCAAACAACGCCCTTTACACTCCTAAGCTTGAACCACTGTTTGTTTGTAATGCACAGCTCGTCTTCCTGGATAATGATACCAAGATCTCATTTCTCCAAAAAAGACAGGTGCAAAAGAAAGAAGGCTGAAGAGAGCATCACAGTTACTCTATTCAAATGTCTTGAATTTGATGAGAGCATTGTTTTGCTAAAGGCACTATCTAGAAGTTAATTCAGTTAATTTGAAGGACTAACATGAGCAAATAAGTACTGCTCACAGAAAAACAGTATGGAAAATGATATACTAAATTCATACGCTGTCTATGCAAATATTTCTTATCATCTGCCATTTAAAAAAAAAAAAAGGAGTTGCCTTGCACTTTTACTACTCATTTACTATACAAGAATCTGCAAATCAGATTAGACTTATTCAATATCCACAGAGCTCTATCCCTGATCAGCAAGACTAACTAGAATAACTAACCAATGCCTCCTTTACTAAATGAGTACAAAGCAAATGTGATCAAATTAAAAATGAGCTTTTTATGAGTTTGCCTAAGCCTATAGAGACTGCACAAAGCTGTAGAAGTCTGTCGCCTTTCCAGCTTACCCTTTTGCTAGACTATCTAAAACTAACAATATTCCCATTTTGCCAAATTAAAAAAAAAAAAAAATCTTAAACAAAAAGGCCTCCAAAAGCATAACATGCAAGGAACTAAACTATTCATCCAAATACTATATATATATATTTTTTTTAATATTGTTCCTGTTGGAATTTTATAAAAAGTGTAAGAGATAGTAATGCACAAATTTAATCCTTGCAATGGATAGGGTCTATATTAAATAAAGGATGGTATTTTCAAATGAGGAAGCCATCTTAGGTAGCTATGGTTGTTGTTTAAAAGCCCAATTAAAAAAAAATCATTCACTGTAAAAGAGAATTGCACTTTTAACAGCTTCCTACTGTATTACCAAAAACAGCAGAATCTTCTGAAATCTCCCAATTTAAGGCCTCATTAACTTATGTAATAACTTGCATGGTGAATTCACAATGCTGTAGTTAAAGGTCAACAGACATTTAGCATAAATGTTTAAAAAACATCCTATAAGAAGCATCACTCTCTATTACATAGTTACAGCTAACTTGGGTGTTGCACTCTAATTTTTATATATGAAATTTCTATCTGAAATGATGCACACTTAAATTTCAGCAAAAAATTATCTCAGATTTTACAAGTAAATTGATGAGTTTCATTAAAATTAATTAAAGATGGATCTTTTTAGAAATACAGCTGTCACATTCACTTCAGAGGGACAGAATCATTAAATAATACAGACTCTTCAAAATTCATGGATACCAAAGATTTTCAAATTACCATTTTACTCATTACTTTTGTTAAAAAAATTTCATCTTTTGGGACATTGGCTAAGTGAAATGAAAATGGGGCGGGGGGCTTCACAAGGAAAAAAAATAATTCTATGAAGAAAAGCGATAGCAAGAGAAAACAGAGCAGCAAGATGCTGTGGATATGTGAAGGGCAGGCTGAACGAAGAAACCTGGATTCCTGTTTCTCATTTGTCTCTCTGCTTTTTAACATTGCCCTGGCAATACAGGAGAAGTAAAGGCAGTTTAGATGGCTGATATACTTTGGTTCTTAGGATAATCCGGAGAGGAACAGGACAGACAGACCCTCAGTGGTTACGAAGGCAACCATGTCAACCATTTTGTCAGTTCAGAATAACATTACTTTACTATACATAAATTAACTTGATGAAGAAAAAAAGATTAATATTTCCTCCTAAATGCCACTTGTGAGAACACATCAGGGATGCCATGTTCAGACTTGTTTCCCTAGTTTATGAAAGACAGTGTCATACTGGAGTGAGCCCAGTGAAGGGTCAGTAAGGCAGGCAGGGAGTCAGAGCACAGAATGTATGCGAGAGGCTGAGGGATATGGGCTTGTGGACAAGAGAAGGGTCAGGGAGAACATATTGCTCTCTATTATTCTCAGATGGGAGAGTCCATAGAAGATAAAGACAGACTCTTCTCAGAGGTGTGTGGTGACAGGACAAGAAGTGACAGGCAAAATCCTGAGAATGGGTAGTTGTTGTGGGTCTGGCTGAGCTGGTTTTCCACATAGCAGCAGTGTTTTTGTGCTGGGAGCTAGAAGGGTATTGATAACACACCTGTGTTGTGACTACTGCTGAGCAGTGCTCACACAGCACCAAGGCTCTTCACAACATTGATCCCCCCAGTGGGACAGGGTGGGCAAGATCTTGGGAGGGGACACAACCAGGACAGCTGACCCAAACTGACCAAAGGGATATTCCATACCATATGGCATCAGCTCAGCTATAAAGCTAGGGAGAAGGGGGGAAGGGGGGGCGTGCCGTTGTCCTCCAGAGCAACTGCTAAGCGTCTTGGAGCCCTGCTTCCCAGGGAGTGGCCAAACATCNCGTGCGGATTTGCTTGGCTTGGTTTCTATTACTATTAAACTGCTTTTGTTTCTCATCTTATTTTCCTCCCCTTTCTTTTTGCTCTGCTGAGGAGGGAAAGGGGAAGGAAAGAGGGGGTGATAGAGTGGCTTGGTGGGCACCTGGCACTCAGACAAGGTTAACCCACCACAGTACTTTTCCTCACCAGGAGGGTGGGTGACACTGGCACAGGTACCCATAGAAGGTTTGACATCTTTGTCTTCAGAAGTGCTCAGAACTGGCCTGGATGTGACCCTGAGCAACCTGCTGCAACTGGACCTGCTCGGAACAGGCAGCAGGACTGGGCGGCCTCTGGAGGTCCCATTCAAACTAAATTCTTCTGTGACTGTATAAAGATTCAACTGAAGGCAAAATTCATTCATTTTCACTTATTATTTCACATTTTGTTTGGGTTTTTTTGGTGCAGGCTCTAAATATCAGTGTTTTAACAAGATAACAGCATTATATGTTAAAAATTTCCTTCTCCCCTCCCTCTTCTGGAAAATGCAAAAGTAAATAGAAAGTCCTCATTCACAGTGCACACTCCTTACGGTGTACCTCCCCATAAAAGAAATACACACTGTCTTTATGTACTTTGGAGGGTAATGCCAATCTGTGGAAAACACTTTTTCTTCTTAGTTTCTAATACAAATAAGCATAATAATTACAATGTAAACTCACACTGACTAGGACAAAGAAGGAACTGTTGAACCCAGGCCTCTAGTCCAAATATTTTTATCCTGGAATCAGGACTGAATAATCAAAGAACCTTCATGAATTTGTACATTCACATAAATTGTCTACCAAATATTTCTTAATAATGAGAAAATTGAGAGTTAAATTAGGTAGAAAATTTCCTATTTATTGTGCCAGTGATCAGCTATTTTGAATAATCCTCTTTAAAATTAATAGGAGATGATCTTGAAGTTGTGAGATCTTGAAAAAAAAAAGCTGGGTTCCTTCTTATTTATGAAGATAAGAACAATTTGGAAACAAATAAATCAATCCACTTTTTAAAAATTTCCACCAAAAAAATGATGACAACTCCGTTTATTCTAATATATTGCTTGAATATAATTGAATCAGTACTTCTGGAAAATAATATTTTAAGCACCAGATGTAATTATGTCTACAATGTAAGACATCTGTGTTGCTGTATAACATTATAGCTTATATTCATTTTATATTTATATTTTAACATTGTTATATGTTTGCAATACGTTTCATACTTGGTGCTCGAATTGTTGACTCAGGTCCACCACTCAGAAGTTTGCAGTGTCCTGTCACCTGGGGAGACAGGAGTAGTGTCACAGCATCCACTGCAGACGTGCCCAAAGCAGGAATCATGGACAGCATGGGTCACCAGAAGAAGGGAATCACTAGATAGACTCTTCTCAATCTCTAATGTGTCACATTAGGCCATTAAGGAACCTCTCTTCTCAAATACAATCCACTGGAGAGAAAAATCAGGACATCAGGGAATGTCCTAGTGAGTTAGTAAAATAAGGAAAATTATGCAAATTTCAGTGCTACACTAAAGGAACTACATTCAAATATAAAAAGAATTAAATCAACCTCTTCGGTTTGATGAGAAAGCTACATTTATCCTTAAGGAGCAGAAATCCCATGGTCTACATTCTGTAATGAGCACAGCCCACGAGAGTGTTGGAATATAATGAGGGACGGCTACACAATATGAGGACATTGGGTAGATCTATGTTAATGTTTCAGTTTGACAGTGCACTTTTGAAGTTAGTCACTTGACTGCCTTCAGTTTGTGTGCTTTGTTTTACAATGCAGGGTGGTCAAAAAAGAGGTGACTGGATTCATTTCAGATGTAATTCAAATAAACTAAATTTAGTGCTCTCCAGCTGCTATTGTGAACTCAGTCCACATGACAAGATTAGAGCTAATCCAAAATTAACCCATCGAAACAGGTATGAAAGTTGGGTTTTCAGTGACAGTTGGTTTTTTCTACACACAGGTCCACTTATTCTTGCATTGATTACAGTAGAGAGAGCTTTAAAGACTTGGAAACTACTGCAAATTTCCTCTCTGGGAAATTGGGTGTAGACCAAACTACCTTTGTCCATTCTTGGGCCTTCATTTCAAATTCCTACAATTTTCTTATCTGTATAATCAACTTAATATGGTGTTTGAAGGAGATTATTCACTTTTCTGTAGAGAAGAATCATTCAGAAGAGCAGTAATTTAGTAAAAGGCTCTGAACTTAAACAGTCTCCTGTTCTAGGCAGTAATTAGTCTTTAGAGAACAGTGAAAATGCTTTTATAAAGGTAGAAATATAAAAAAAATTACTCCCAGTTTCTATAGGAAATGGTAGCTTCTTTACCACAGTTCTCCAAAGTCTCACAGAAATTGCCCGAGTAATCAAATGTAATCCTTTGCCTGGCACAAGGCAGGCTAAGCCCTCGGTGATGCTAAAGTTGAAATTTTATGTGTCAAAGGCAAGCCCAGCAAACATTTCTAATATTGATAACCACCCAGTGGGATGTGCCAAAAACACCTACACACCATTTGATCACACACATTTAAAGTAATTCTGTAAAACAGCCTGGTACAGACTAGATCTTACTCTAAACTCCATCACTGTGGCTGGGATTTAATGTTTTTCTAGTAAAGCACTTAAGCAGATTCTCATGGCTGACTTACATTAATGAGACTTAATTACATGCATCATATACATGCTTTAATGCTCTCCCAAAGAAGGTTCCATATCACGATGATGGCATTTTAGCCTCTTATTCTCCCCATAATTTAAAAAACTCACATTGCTCAACATGTGTCATTTCCTTCTACTATTCTTCAAACTTTCTAAATTTTTAAAGCAGTTAAGATTTCAGCAGCATCTTTTATTAGTCCTGAATATTTTGATATGTTATGACTGATCCCCATATGCCTATTATTTATTTTCCCTTAAATTCATAAATGTCCTTTTTTCAAGACTTCAGCAGAAATGACACTATAAAGTCATTAAAAAATTAAATAAATTAAAATATATACATTTCTGGTGAACCAAATGTTATAAGTAATACTACATTCTGAAATAAAACAGAAGCCGTGAAACTCAGAAAAAACAAACCTACCTTGCTTTAGGATTTCAGATATTACTAGGGATACATCTTGATTACTTTGCAAGAATATGAGGGCCTGCATAAAACACTTAATGAATTATCTACAGACTGTAAGAGTCAGTTCAACTTGAGATCTTCAGGGCAACCCGTTTTTTGCACAGTTGAAACCAATCTCTTCACATTACTTCCAAAGAGATATTTCTTGATGATTGAAAAATAAAAGTTCTGGCAAGAAAAAGAACAACTGAAATATATCATACAGTTAAAGTACTTCCTGTCAGTTGCTATATACAGGTTTAAATAATGACCTTGGGTTGGAGGATTTTTCAGGTACCATTTGCTTTTATATACACACACTTACATTTGCTTGCTAAACTGAAAGGAAGTTTCGCAATCTTCCCTATAACGTCTGTGCTTTTTCACCTCACAGTTAGGTATGCTATTAATTTCTTGAGTACAAGGGATATTACAGAAGCTTGGCAAAGAGGTGTCTCAGCAGCAGGCAAAATCCGAATACTTGCCTAAAAAAGTGTCAAAATGTGGATGTGCCTCCAATAATTTAAAAAAATAGAAGGTGATAAGTTGAAAATGTCAGGTAATTGGCAGACAGATAGAAAGTTAAACTGTGTCCTCAGTGAAGAAAATTAACCAGCAGCTGCCAGCAGAGGCCCCAAGGTCATCTGAATGTCAGAACCAAGTAAGGGCCAATCATTCAGAAGGGGTTCGCTGCTGATATTTGCCCTCCCTGGTCATTCTCAGATCTCCCAGGAACTGCCCTGAACTACTGCCAACATGTGTTCATTTCTAAAAATTACACAGATTGTGATTTATTACCCATCACGCTGCAAAAATCCATTGTGAATTAAATCAGCCCTTTGTTTAAATTGCTACTCTGCAATACGTATCATATCATCATAAATGACATTGAAGTTATAATCTACAGTAGTCTGCTTCAGCCACTGATAAGGCTCCACCAAGGGACGATCAATACTTACTATTCATTTTTGAAATTATCTTCACATTGATCCCTGAACAAGCGCCAGCAACACAGAGGCACAGTGGCTTTAATACAATAATTATATAAAGGTTTACAGGCTCATCCTCCCAGCCAATAAAAGCTGTCAGCTGGCAGGGACAGTTACAATCCCATAATCCATCAAAATGCTGTTCTCTGACCTATGGGCTTCTGGGCTTTCAGTAGACCTCGATAAACATGCTTATAGAGGAGAGAATAGCAACAAACACTAGCGAGCAGAAGCATCAGATTCATATTACCGATCACAAAAAAAAATCTCTTATAGCACCTCACCCTTTTTATCAGAGCAACAAAGAGGTGCATTTTTATTGTAATTCACCAAAGAGTAAGTGACTGGATGCACACATATATTCGCACACAAATTCAGTCTGTTCTTTTCAGCAAGTGAATGGATCAAATTATAAACCATAGCAAAGTAAGCTCATGGAGCTAGTATCAGACATAGCTAATTTAGAGAGGAACAGCTAAGCACTCTCTACACAGAAAAACCAGACTACTGAATGTCTGAAAGTAAAATACTTGAGAGCCTAAGAATAAAAGGAAGCTACTATCCAGGGGCAACAGAAAATCCAGATTAAGTAGACTGTGAATGACTCCGTAGCATTCAGACAAGATGCCAAGCTATTATTTTGTATGTGTGAATTTGTATTTTCACACAGATGGGGCTAAACAAATTGGTTTATTTATTAGTTGGGCTACAGAAGTTCAAATTTTGCATATCAATTAAAGCCATATAAAAGAGGGGAACATTTATTTTATAAGCAAAGTGTTAGGTGAAATTGTAAGGATTTACTCCAGCTACATACTTTATAATGATTCCAGAATAAAAATAAGGTAACATGGATTTGAGGCAAAAGGTTTAAAGGTGGCAAAGAAAAAAATTTAAGATACAGAACAAACAAACAAACAAAGAAAAAAAGAGAGCATGCAAAGAACGGGAACTAGTACAATGCTGGAATACTTAATGATGTATAACGTCAACACTGCTTCTTGTATTATTGTCTGCCACATCCTTTACTGATCCCATTGTCAGCTCCACAGCATTATCATGTACACAAGAAGCACAGAATCTGACTGGGATTAGCAGACACAATTTGTGTTTCAAGTTCACCCTTTAAATGCCTTCTTTGATTTACAAGAATGCTGGATTAACAGCTCTCTATTTGTTTGGGGTTTTTTTTGTCATCCAAAAGTATGTTAAAAAAAAATAAGAAAGCATTCCCATGATACAATTCTAATGTTTTGTAAAGGGAAAAGAAAATTGAATTTTCAAATTTTACAGCACAGTGTGGAGTTCCTTTAGGAAAGAGGTGCGATTTCTAGAGAAGGTTTCCTGGTTTCTTCTGTGGTTTGGCAAGTTTTTGATTTGTTTTCAACCAATACAGAAGACATCCTACTATCGTATGATTTAACTTAACTCCAATGTTTAAGCGTGACAAGTGATATTTGCCAGCTGAGAACCTTGCATGTGACTTGACTTTCAAAGCTATAAGGGCACAAATCAAATCTTTTTAATGTCTTCAAAAACAGGCATAAAGCTGATACGAGATATAGCTAGGAAGGAATATAGTAGCATTTTAAATCTCTTCTTTCGGACCTTGATGTCTACATTAAGTATTATTAAGTATTTGATAAAGCAAAAATCTTTCTTAGAAAAGTTATATCTTTCTTTTTTTCTTCTTTCTTTTTGTTGTTGATAATGGTAAAAGGATTTTATGTTTCTCCCTATCTCCAGAAATAATTGTTTCTTGGTGTGAAATACAACTTAAGTCACTGCTGCTTTCTAATTGTTTCAACAACTAATATATGTTTATGTTTAAATTGTACAAAAAGGCTTTCTCCACTGATAGTGGTAAAAGATGGAACAGCTGCCACCCATCAACATGCGACAGTAACCAAAGCAATGTCGTGCAATAAAAACAGATCTCTTCACAATAAAAAAGTGTGCAATGGCCCTTGTGAGGTCAAGTGCATTGCCCTGATTCTCTAATAACTTTCATACATGCAAACTTTGATGGCCTGTTGATAACTAATTGCATCTCTAAAAGAACAAAGAGGAATAACAAAAATAGTGTTTTCCTATGTGATCTTGGAGAGTGCATCAGCACATTCTTATAAGCACAAAGCATCTTGTATCCTTAAAAAAAAAAGTTCCCATATGGAATAACGGCTCTAAAATACCGAGCTAATTGTACCCAAATGACTACAGCAATATCCATAGCCTTAACTGTCAACTCATGCTTGGGTCTTAAAATTTATATGGGTTAAATCTTGCACTGGATTGCCTATACTTGCCAAATTACTCCCCCAAACAAATGTTTGTGATCTCACATTAGTCATATACCTTGAATGACACCTGGATCACCCCATTCCTTTCAATGAGCTTGCACAGGTAAGACTGATTAGCACTCTAATTGAGAATTAATAAACACTCCAGTTAATGACAGTTATAGAATTCCCATTGCCCCTTATCGATTGCAAGGGTTTTGCAGGCTGGCAGTAGACCATAAAAGAAAAGCCACCACACCTACATATATACATCCTCTTCCCAAGCCTCACATATTTTGAAAAATAACATACAATATATGAAGAAAAACAGAAAACTACTACTGCACTAATATTACTTAATTATAAATCATACATAACTTTGGTCCTAGCGTCAGACTTCCTCTCCTGTCAATAGCCTTTTCCTATTTCTGCAGCAACTCAACATGTATCCAGGAGTTAAAGACCAATATTAAGTCAACGCTCCATCTCCCTGCCAATGCAGGATTCTTCCCCACAGCGCATGTAGGCAATAACAGGCCTAAAGAAGGACAAATTATAAAATCAACCCACCATAATTTGAGATTTGTCATCCAGTTATGTGAAAAGACTGGAGTAATTTGCCAACATAAAGATGGTCTCATACAGTGTACTGTCGACAGCTAGTATTGTAATGATAATGAAGCTATCGCCGTAGAACTGACACAGATGCATAAAGTGGTTTTTGAATCTGATATTAGCAACAGACACTCAAAACAAAATTGAAATTTTCTTATACTATTTAAAGGTTTAATATAAATAGGTCTTTAGGAATACAAATGCTTGAAGCTTCAACTCTAGCAGCGATGTTTTAAAATGAGACAGTAAAACTTTGCTTTTTGCTAAAGCTTCTTCAGACAAAAGGGGTTTGTATGAAATTTGAGAATCCGAAGCATCTGGTTTGGACATTTTGAGGTTATAGCACGATAACACCATACCGATAGTTTGAACTATTACATCTGAACATGGTGTAAAAACATGCAATGTTTGTGAAAGGGTGACACGAAGAAGGGTCAGCTAAAAATGTAAGCCAAGCTAGATATACTGGAACAGTCATATCTTTGGTTTATCCTCTCCAGGACTCTTAGAATATTTGTTATGTGACAAATGGGAGATTAATCCCTAGCTTAATAGGCCTTTCAAGTACCACAGACCTATATGAACAAATGTAATAATATAGAAAATAATTTAGGCTTATCTTTGGCATACTAAATAGGATAACATCAGCTCACGCTTTAGGGTACCATTTCTAAAACAGATGCACATACAAAAATTATTTTCTAATATATCATTAGCAGAACTATTTGATGAATAAATAATCACAGTGGAAAATTATTATTTTCAAGTTACAGATCCTATGTCAGCAACATTCATATTGCCATACAGAATTGTGAGTCTCTTTTGACACCATGATATCATTTACTAAAGCAAATAATTAAATTTTACATTTAGAGAAACAAAGACAGGACAGAAAATTATTTCACCATTACACCATTATTTCACCATTACCAGAGCCATCATAGCAGGTACATGTGGAATCTAGAAGTTTAAGAGAAAACAGAACAGTCTAGAGATAGTTTTTTTAGCATAAAGAAGAGGGAACTGTCAAAGCCCTAACATTAAACCAACACATGAGAAAGAGAAAAAGGTAAAGATCTGCACAGGAGAAAGAATTATACTGTCAGAGATAGCAGAATGATCAAGAAAAATAAATTAGGTCCTCCATAATGCAGATAAACAGGTGTGGCTTTTGTAAAAGGAATACACTGCCATCTGTTAAGTGAAAGCTCTGTTTTAATGGTTTGAAAGAGTTTAAGGAAAAGTAATTTAGTTTGTAGAGTAGAGTTAGTAGCAGAGTTTAATTCGGTTACAAAAGGACAAGACAAAGTTGCATCATTAGAAGCATATAATTAAGAAAAAGGCAACAAGTAAGGTTAGAAATATGATTTTAAAAAGCTAACAAATACTGGCCTTGTGTCATGTTTTTACTTGACGATCATAAAGGGGAGAAGCATACTGCACTGAGAAAAGAGGTTTGGTGAATTGTTGGAAGAGCACACCATTAAGAAATTAAAATATAAGAATAATTCAGAAGAAGGAAATACATGTTCCCCCTTGCACTACAGGTTTCACAAAGGAGGAGAAAAGAAATTATAGAAAAAAGAAAAAGGATAGGATAGGGCTGATGACTTCAAGTATTAAGCTCCAGGCTTCTAACAAAACAGTGTGTGTGAGCTAGAAGGACTAAATAAGGAGATTTGAAGAGGGAGGGGAAAAAAGATCACCTTTGCAAGAATAGTAGTAACTTTAGAATGATCCAGTGTTGAAGAATGGCAAACGGGTTATAGAAGGTGGTACTGAAGTTGCAGTACATGGGATCCCACTGTTCCTGCTGAAGAATCATAGCTGCATGTCAGTGGCAAGGCATGCACAGCTGGCTAGACAAGAGAGCATCTTGCATTCCAGAGGGTATCCATCTTGGTCAGCCTGGGCTTCCACTTTACATTACTGTCATACAATCATTATATGTGGTACAGCTATTTAGGATTCTGCAAAGCAGTTTTAAAACCACAAAAACACCGTGTGCATCCAGGATCTTCTAGGAGTGACTACAAACTGGTACAACTATGTAACAAAGAATAAGGAGAAAATTGACCTTCACCTGTTAGCAAGACAGGGAGATACGTGACCAGCAAGACAGTAATTAAGGCAAAATCCACCTTTTGTTCACAGACTGCCCAAGGAGCAGTCTGGAGATATTTTGATTTATTATATTTGATAATTGATAATTTGATATTTTGATTTATTATATTATATTATTTTTGATTATTATATTTTGATTTAGAAAGAATGTAACTAGTAGAAATACGAGTGGAAGAAAGCAGAATAGGTTTTTATGCTTATCCAGTGTAAATCCACATAGGATCTAACCTACATAGGTCCTAGATGTGGAAACACACTCAACAGAGGAATACTCCAAAGCACGGAAGGGAAGTGGTGAAGGGGTGAGAGCTGACAGTGGCTTTTGAAGGTAGATGGGAACAACAGGAGTGGCAGTAGTCGTGCACTTGTTATTTTTTATCATTTCCAGATTAATTATTTGTTATCTTTCTCAATATCAAGGACAAGAAGAAAGTAGAATCTATGGATCAAGGCAGTAGTCCTTGAGATGAAGGATATTTTCCAGAATTGGAAATTATATTGTAAAGTACTACTGTCAGGATAGCAGAAGGCCAGCATGAAGAGGGCTTGAAGTCCTGTTTAAGGATGAAGAATGTCTAACTGTGTCTTCATGTATTTATTGTCTATTCAGTTACTAAATCCCATACTCTGTGCATATGTAGTAAGAGGCAAAACATACTTATAAGGTCCTACTTAGAAGTGGGATTTTGGCAAAGACACTAAGAAAAAGACAATCTTTATCTCCAACTGCCATCTATTGTATAGATTTGTAAATCTTTAAGGATATTATTCACCAAGTATTCATTAAATATATGTATATACACCATAAAATTCAGGAAAAAAAAATCTGAATATTGGGCAGTTCCTGCAGTCAAATCTGCTTTTTCTGTTATGGTAACTGGTGAGTGATGTCCCTGTCTTTACTTTGAGGCAAAAGCTTTTCCATCTTATTTTCTCTTCCTGCTCTGTTGAGAAGGGGGAGTGGAAAAGCAGATAGGTGGGCAATTGGCAGGCAGCCAAGGTCAACGCAATAGGTAGACAACAAGTGAACTACTATATATCACAGCCCATATATAACTTAACAAATTATGTTCTGTTTCATCTTGGTGAAGAAAAAGATCCTATCATTCCACACTAAGCAAGTCTCAGTAGCATAACAGGTAATAGTTGCTTTCATATAAATTTGAGCTGGGAAAAAGCAGACAAACAGAAGTGATTGCCAGTTCAGGCAGGTTCCCTTGACCTTCTCTTGTGTAAAGAAGCTGAATGCCATTCAAATAAAATTAATCTCAACAATCCTGCAAGTTCCATCATCTACTGTGCATCAAAAACATTCAAAGGTAGGATAAGATACCATTACCAAGGTTTGGCTGAGTCAGTTTATTGCACCTCTGCCAAGTATAGATTTCCTACAAGAGCTCAGTGCTTTCAGTTAGTCAGTAGAAAAGAGTTGGTACTAGGCAGCTTTTTTATGAGATGTAAAGGTACAGAATGGTTTCAAGAATCAGTATGATGAGCTTCCAAGGTTAGAAAGTGAAAAGTTTTCCAAAAAGGCAGCAGATATTAATATGGTTTAAACAAAATCTGTACATCTGCCTCTGAATTAGGCACTTTGTAAACATTTACCACTGACAGACTCTTCAGAAGTGACCTAAAAAGTAGCAGTTACCTGAAGGCCACGTGCAAATAAACTGCCAGCAGCACTGTGAAGATTTGCGCCCCAGGGAAAATTGTAGAAGTCTTGTCAAAGTCTAACCAAAATCCTGTTTCCTGGATTTGAATCAAGTACCAAGAGCATTCCTCGGATGCCTGTCTTTGGCACACTATATCCCCAGCTATATTCAAGATATTCTATCTATAAGTATCAATCACAATCACTTTTTTATTGCCATTATTACTTAGATCTACAATGTCCAATACACAGTTCTGACAACTGATTCAATATACAACTCTCTATTATGTATTTGAGAAAAAAACACTGCTCTTTTGCACCGTCTAAAGTGAGCAGAGTGAAATACCTACAGTCAACAAAAGGTTAATGTGAACTCCAAATTACCTACTCTAAAGCAAGACTGTTTTAGAGATATGCAATGTCGCCTAAATCTAATGCAAATAGCACACCACATCAAACTCTAAAATGCTAGGCTAATACATTATCTGTACATATAGAAGAATGATATTCAAGTAATTCCATCTGTTGCTGAGGTATGTAATCTTTCAACACCTAGTATTCCTATGAACAGGATGTGGGATCAGGAGAATACTTATTTGGAATTATTAATTGCTATAACTATTGCACGGTTACTAAAACTACACAAATTTACTGAGTACTTCATAACGTAACAGTTTTCCTTTTCCTATGAGTTTCTTTTTCATTTCAGTTATCTGAAATTAAATTCATTCTCTCCAGCATCTGAAGAGCTATCCTTTTTTTGTTGTTAAAGAGTAATTTAAACAAAAACAGCTTTTAAAAAGTTATTATAAACCAGCATACACCTTACTGACAAATACTCACCATTTATATCACAGTGAGAAGACACTGGTGTTACTAATGTCTTCTGACCAACGTGATATAGATGGTGGGTAAATGTCACACTTGTGGAGTGCTATCCAAGAAGTCGAATATGGAATATTTGAAATAAAACTGTATACACCTCTTCTATTTTAGTATTTATAAAATCTTTAGAGGCCAAAAATTCATTCTACAGTTAATATTTCAAAACATATTTTAAAGGTTTTTCCAAAACAGTTGGAGTCACATATTATTCATGATGGGAGCAATCAAGGCACATGATTGACATGCAGAATTAAAAAAAAAGTGAATGAAGAGGTACACAAACCATGGACTGCACTTTAATGTACAGGAGCTTTGCCCCTTTGCAAGATTCAGTAGTATTCTGTACAGCATCAGTGTCACATCAACCATTCTTCACATTCACGGAAATAGGTCTACAAACTTGATTTGTCCACTTAGACCACTTGGAAGATGCTAATGAAAAAAATGAAGGTTGCTCAAATTGATAGAGGATGAACATTTGTTGAACAATTACTGTAGACATATAAACTGAAAATTACTAATAAGTAATGGTTACTTTTCTGAAGTGAGATTATAGTCTATATTCTGTACAAAAATAATTTTAAAGTGTATATAGCATATAATTTTTATGCGATACAACTGCAGTGCAAAGATAGGGACTTTTTTTTCTCCCCAATTAGGACATAAAGTAATATGAAAAGAAATTATTTGGGTAGGACTTTAGCAGTTGTAGTAACACACGAGGACAAACACAGCAATTGCAAGTCTGTGGCTTACAGAATTCAAACAATAGAGGGCTCCTTCCCAGAAACTGCACTACTGAATACACATGGACATCTCACTAATTTGTTGTGTCAACCATGTAGACAAGTCTCAGCGTATGCTTCTAGGTCATTATAACGATAGATAATATCTCTTATGAATGTTAAATGACAGTGACATAAGGACATATATGAAATACTAAATATACTCTAGAAACTTTCTCTTGTATTTTTATTTAATTGCTTTCGACTTATAACAATAGAAAAGTACTGGGCTGTGGAAGAACAGCACTTGCCCGTACAACAGACGATGTATCTATTATCTCACTTCCATGAAGGTCATCGACCTATGACAGTTGGAGTAGCAGAAACATTAGAAATCATGTGCAATTTAATCTTTACACAAATAAAGGAAAAGTATCACAATGCCTGAATAATGAAGAGTCTCTCAGAGAAAAAGAAAAGTCTGTCCCTGAGGATATTCTTCATTTTCTTTCCTGAACTGTTCCAATGCGTTCACACTATGAGATTCACTCACTGTGCTGACACACGTATTAATAGTATTTTGGCTGGAAGAGTGTAGATGTTCTAAAGTGATTGCAAAGTGCATCTGTGACTCAGTTCTCCTTTCATTCATTCATTACTTCTCCATGTCAATTCTGGGAGACTATTGTTCACCAAGAAACTGTCATCAGGATTGAAATTAACTGGTTTTTCTCCTACTTCAGGCAAGAGTGTTTTTATGTTCCCTGCTTTCCAGAACATGCTACCTTATCTTTTACAAGGTGGGTGATGAAAATATTATATCAGTTCCATTTGAAAATGAACAAACCTCAGGAAAATATGGAGAAGTATACACAACAAAAGAGGATAACCTATAAAAGCATTTTCATGTTATCAGTTTTTATTCCTCTTCTTATAATTTAGAAATCAAGAAAGCAAAAATAAAGCACTTCCTACTGCAATTCCCAGTAAGCTAATAGCTAATGATGGGTAACAATACAAGTTTATTTTCTAATCACTGAAAATGGAACCTCTATGTCTTCAAGAAAGGAATGGGAAAAAAAATAAGCAAGAGTCAGAAGAGGTCAGCTGTTTAAATTTGTTATTTAACTGAAAATAAAGGGTATAAAAAGATATTTTTACTAAAAAAATGCTGACAAGCTGCAAAAGAACCTGAAGTCTCTATTGGTTTATCTTTAAGAACGTTATTAGATGAAGACTATGAATATTTTTCAATTCTTTTTCTTTAAAAATACCAGGCTGCAGGAATATTGTGCTGTTTTGGAATATTTTAGTAAAGATCAACTTCCCCTCAGACTCAGTATTTCATTTTTCACTGGAGCTTTTTGTCTCTGCATGTAATTTAAGCTAAATTCTGTTTACATTTTAGAAGATGTCTTTAGTGTCATTCTCAAAAAGAATTAGAATGGAGTCCTATTTAAATAAATAATTGTGATCTTTGGAAGGAGAAAAGTAATACAAAATTTTGTTTGTACTTGACAAGAACTCAAAATTTGGAAATTGTTCCAGCTAAGGAAGTCCAAAAGTATCATGAAAGTTTTCATATTTAAATTCAACGTTAAAAAAAAATCAAAATAAAGCATTTCTACAACAATATCTATTGATAGCCAAGTCAGAATTTTCCAAAGGAATATTATTTCAGAAAAACATCAGCCTAACAAGTATTTTTTAAACTTGCTAATTTTCAAAATATTAATAGAAAAAAACTCCTTCCATGATAAATCAGACTTTCAATTCTAAGATAACTGAGGGTGATCGTGCACAAACATAAGCTCTTCCATCGTTGGTCTACAGCTTGAAGGCTAGAATAACCAGTTATATTAATCTAAATGAAAATAGACTGCTTCACTCAGAGAAGGAGATGGAGAGTTTATTCTTTTATTCTCATCACTGTGGAATTCAGTTTTGATATAAAGAATGGAAAAAAGGAAATGTGACTATTCATTAATAAATGATAACAGTGTTCAGAAAGGTTATAGGTTTTGCCTGAAGTATTCCTTGAAGGTGCCCTTCAGCAAAAGTACCCACTCACTACCTCAGATAGGAACACCCTTTCATATAGTTATCTGCCTCTTCCAGGATATTGGGCCAGGGAATCATTATATCTAATGTACATGTTTGCATAATTGTAATGATACAACTGAAGCATGAAAGAATGGCATTTAAAAAAAATAAAGAAATAAAAGCTTCATTTGTTCTTCCAAGATAACAAAATGCAAAATGTTGTATTTGTTTCCAGATAAACTGTTGTGGATGAAATTATGGTTGCCATTATATAAGTCTAGGGAGATCTGAAAGACAGAGCTCAGATTATTTCTTGCCTTGGCCAAAGGTTCCTGTGGATATTCAGCTATAATATGTGAAGTCTCTGGTCCCACCACCACAGCTGGGTTTGCATGCTGCTCAGGTAGGTAGATGCAGCAGCAGTCATGCTGCTTTGTGCTTGCCTTGCCAACAAGGAGCAATATCATACAAGGAGTTTTCTGAAATCCCTACTCTTTAGTCAGCCAGTGCAATGTATCAGAACACCAAGACAATGCTCTAAAAAAACTTCACCCTACAAATTTCAATTACATCTCCAGCTCTGGAATTTGAGGGAAGAGTCAAAATGTTTGTACTAACTACACAATCAATTTAATTTTCCACACACAACCTGTTTACTCTCTAAAGAAAGGGAACTACTACTTTTTCTACTTCTAGCAATGTATTTGTATAGCCAAATATCCTAATCTCTTTAGCTTTTCCCAGGAAAAAAAAGGTGTAGTTTCCTTGAGAAAAAAAGCTGTATGTATCAGTTTTCCCAGCAGCTCTACTGCAAGGAGAGCTCATTTACTGCAAGCACAGCTTGATCTTGTAAACTAAACCAGAAGATAAAACTAGCATCAATTCAAATAGTCATAGCCCAAAACTATGCATACAAGACTTCATTGGATAATACAAAGGTTTTATTTTAATCCTTTGCTATTCCAGAGATAGTGCAATGAAGAAGTAATCTTCAATACGCATTATTTTACATTTCTAAAGAAAACATTGCTGATTTTGTTACCTGTAAGAAGGAAAAATATATTATGGATAAGGGCAGATTGCAAGGAATTCCATGTCTCAGGCAGCAATACAGTAGACAGTGATGTGCTTGCCATGCTTAATAGAAACATCCAAAGCATAAGTCGAGCTTGCTCTAAATGTATAACTATGCATTTTTTCTCGTTGCATTGCTGCATGACCTTGTCACTTCTTGACACATCTCAACACTCAAATCAATGATGATAGATGTCAATACCTACTTCTTTACCAGCCAACCCCAAGTTTTGCAGTCAGAATAAGGACATCATGGGTTTTCACATAAATACTTGATGTATGAATTTTGATGCAGACTAATGAGGATATTTTTTACTTTCATTTTTAACAATTTTTTCCAAGACTCAATTTCTTTGTGACAATTCACACATTTATAGCAAGTGTGACTGTTGTTTGCAATTTGGGTGTAGAAAGGGATAATATTTTGCTGCTGCTCTGGACTGCCAGTGGGGTCATCCAAATGAAGCACCTAAACTTTACAGAAGGACAAAAACAGTTTTCATTCAAACTCAACTTCGCAATGTTCCTGTTTTTTCAGCCATTTCTATGACTTGTTTTCTAAACCTTACAGAGGTTTGTTATTTATTTACTACTCAGTATGAAGAGTTCTCTACAACATACTGGGCATAAATCAAGCACACTCACTAGTACTATATTCAGACGCCTAGGCTAGCAGGTAGGAACAGATCCAAATGGAATAGTGGAAGCCAAAGTAATTCATTTTTGGTTGATTTTGATGGTTTTGAATTCTTGTACACCATTTCTTTCCTTTTATTTTCTCAGCACACAAATTTAGTGTTATATACCTGAGGCAAAGGACAACATGCCATGTAGTTAATTGTCAACTTGTCAATTATACATGAAACAAACAAAACAATTTAATTAAATTTGCAAGTTTATAGCGAATTTAGAAAAGGTGTAAGGAATCTCTCCTATCACTGAATGCTCTAGAAGGTTTGTATTTTAAATTTTTTCCTGTCTTACAGAAATACATGTAAGCTATTATATTTTAGACCATTTTCAGAAACAGTAAAAAAAATAACCCCAACATACAGTTAAGAGTTAGAAACACAGCATTCATACATGACATGTATAGAAACTAAGGATTATAGACTTAAGTATCTTATCACATTCTACCTACATAAAAAGGAAGGAAAGTTACACAGTTGATAGTGTATTGAAGCAGGAAACCTGGAGAGAAATTAAAGCCATACAGTCAATAGCAAAACATCTATAGATTTAAGAGGATCCAAAAGCTTGTCTCAGAATATGTTTCTGGTTTGCCACTGTCCTAAGCTTATGTTTCCCCATATCAAAGCAAGGATTTAGAATGGCCTGGAAATGAGAGAACCTTGATGCTGAAACACTCATTTCACATGCTTGAGTTCACCATAATCAGAGAAGTGACAGATGCCAAATTGAATAGCCTGGATTCAGGATGCTCCTAGTATAGAGAAAACCTATTCTATGTCCCCAAAACACAAGGGAAACCCACGGAAAATTTATACAACACTTTGCACAAAATGGACAATTTTACTTCCTGATCCTGCAAATTGTGCCTAACGTAATGCTTATGAATATTCCCATTTAAGTCAATTGGATTATTTACATGCATTAAATTAAGCACATATATAACTGTTTTCAGATAAAGGTCTTAATTACTTTTAAGATATTGAACCATTTTTCTTCAGACTTGACTCAATGAGAGCTATAGATCAAGTCTAGCTAGAAGTTACTAGCTTTATCTGGGTATAGTTATCCACCAAAAATGTTTCTGACTAGCATATAAAAACAAAGTATTTTCACATTTCCTCATGATTAGAAAAACTATTTTTAAAACAGTCGTTTAATACATTTGTCAAGTAATAGCTGTTCAGATAATAGTCTTTTATACAAAATACTAAACAGACTTCAGAAATTTATATCTCAAAGACAGAAGCTGTTCATTCCTTGTTTATTCACTCACAATGCATAACTAAATCGAATCTTTTTATTTTTAAAGTAATAGTCTCTTTGCATCTGAGGAAGGAATAGAGAAGTTTAAGATAAATGGCAAGAAAAAAATTACTGTTCAGATACTGGTAATTGGAGGAATGACCACAGAAGAAATGAGTATAAGGAATTTTTTTAAATGTTGGTATTCCTAATGTAAATATAAGAACATAAGAGGGAAAATAAACACACAAATTTGAAATGCTCTCTCTACTCTCTATATGTGATATAAGTAAAAGAATAAATAAACGCCACATTCTCCTATTGTCTGAGTTGGTCTTTGAAAAAATTGAACATTTCCACTATTAAAATTAGGCATCATAGTGTCATGAAAACATGAAGATAACAAGTATTGAATCTTGTTAATTCTGAGATTACTTTGGTCAGTTCCCTTATGCAACTGAAAAGGGCAAGTGATTTTTTTCCTGCATATCTCAGTCCAAATCAGAGTGCTCGCATAGATTTAGCCACTGATTCACCTCCCAGAAGAGACTGAGACAAAACAAGCACTTGCTTCCTATTGTATTAAAAAAAGCTGGTGTGGTCTTATTGCATATAATATGATACACTGTGGGTGCAGTCCCCAAGTACTTCTGTTAGGCCAACGTGCTGAGTGTCACCACACCCGTTCTACTCTTCTTGAGCATTCCATTTTGTGTCTATTTTCTGTTTAAGTGCCTTGTACGTAATAGTTGTTTCAACTGAATAGTTACTTCAGCTCAGATGGTTTTCAGAACTCCAGCAGCTTTTACACCTACTTCCACAATGTATTTCTACAACACAGAAGACACAGGTTGATAAATACATGGCAAGCACCATGTTTGAGGAAGAGAGAATTACACTACTAATGGGTTACTTTACAAAGGCTAAAAATACTGTAATAATTTCTAAAATAAAAAGCCCTCTGCCTCTATATTTTCCTCACTCGTGTTGACAGCAAACATCAGGTTTCTGACTCCTAATGTGGTACAGGGAATAAGGGTTCTGGTAACGTTCAACTCTGCCATCAGTGCAGTACTGGGCATAAAGTTCAGGTATGAGCTTAATCCAATGAGACGTGTGTCAAAAATCCCGTACACCTTTATTAGACAACTTAGTTACGGTCATCATGATGCATAAATTAAAATGAATTTTTGAAAGAAAAATCTAACAAATTAAAGGCCTATAATAACCAGTGGAACTCTAAGAAAATCAACTTGCGGAACAGACCTTCCTAACAGTACCCTAACTATATAACACAGCATATAATTAAATTACAACATTTTCTGTTTTACGAGCATGAATTAAAAAAAAAACCTCAGAAGGTAGCAGAGCTTGTAATTTAATTAAATCATATCCATTTATTTCTAAAGTATCCCTTGTACATATGAGAAAAAGAACCCTCCTTGATGAATAAAATCCTTCTGATTTTACTGGGATCAGGTTATTTCCCATTTGGTTTCTGTTACCTCAATCCAGGCATAGACAAAAGTAGCAGCTTTTTTTCCTCCCCTTTACTTAACGTGCTTTTCAAGTTTATTCTGAGACTGCAGGCAAAATCTGGCCTTGTCTTCAAAATCAAAAAGGACGCCCTCATCATAGGTATATTTTTCACATGCTGCAATTGAACTCTAATGCTGAAATTAACAACTGGGGGAAAAAAATGACAGTCCTTAACTTTTGGGGAAAGCCTTGAGAAAAAACATGGAACAAGTGTGCTCAGTGTCCATCTGCATGTCAGTTTGCATATGGATAAAGAGAGGAACAGTAACCTAATTCTTTCCAAAGCTTTTAAGTGCTAAACCAATCACTTAAAGTTTAAATAATAAAATATAATGCAATAGCCCATGAGCTGACCTATTTTGGCACCAGGCTTGCATAGATATTAGGTATTTTGCTAGAGTTAGCTGAGTTATAATGACTATACATTATAGCAAAGAAAGATTTAACCCAACATGCCATTCATGATCTTAGCTAGACTTTCAGATCTTATGTAAAGAAGAACATTAATCATAAAATATGAGAAACTAATACTTTAATTCCTTTTCCACCAAATCTGCAACATGTCCCTTGGCTTATTAAATATATTTAAATCTGCTTTATTCACAGACATACACATTTTGTAAGGTAAAAGTATAACATCATCTTAACCTTGAAACTTTAAGTCTATTTATACTTGCAAAATTGATGTGGGATCAAGTTGAATTGGTCATGCTAAGCATAATTAAGAAGCTGGCATAAATAGCACAAGGATGCTTATTTACCTGGCTCTACATTGTGCTTTGAAGAGATATGTTACAGTCTTAATTACCACAGCTCATTTCCCCCAGGGCCCTCTGCTTTTGGCAAGAGTCTGAGAGGGCAGAATTTTTCTGCAATTTGAAATGCAACAAATGCACCAAACTATCTCATAAAACTTTATTGAGCTATAACAGCCATCCTCCTACCCTTCACCTGTGGAAGTGATGCGTTGAGGAAAACAGCTAACTGGACAGCAGGTATTTCCAATAGCACACATGGATGAACCTGTTCTTCCATTACCTCAGCAAAATTCAGAGTAGAAAAATTCCCAAAGCTGTTATATAATCTGAATTCCAAGCAGTCATATAATCTGAATTAGGTCTTCAGTGTAAGGACAAAAAATCATGACCCAAGATAGAAAAGTGCATACTTTATGTATCTGACAGATAAGGGCATTTAACCATTGTTGTGAGCTATAACAAACATGCTAGTTAGCAAGCACATGCAATACATCTAAGAGTTTTCTGAGTTTGGATTGCCTACACACACTGTTTCCTACTAAATCACAGCAGGCAAGAATTTTGCTCTTAATTCTTCCACACACACACACAAAAAAAGCCCTAAATTATAGCATTTCTCCTGACTTCAAAAGGAAGTTCACAGAGTTTACAAGAAGTTCAACGAGAATTCTGTCATTGTACAAACAGATATATTATTGAAAGGAACAAACAGAGCAGAGGATTTCAACCTCCACATTTCTCCCACAAATAAGAAGGGAGGGTCTTGACCTTAGTATTCTGCATTTCTCTGGAAGCAGGATCAGGTTTGGTAGTAATTACTGCACTACTCAAGCGTGTGTGCTCACAGAGAGCTTAATAAGCTTGTGCTACACTGAACTCTGCACTACATTCTTCCCTAAAAACCCCATATTTTCCTATAGAAATCCTGAGGACGCTTAGAATTAGCAGCAGGGGCAAACTGTGATATACTACCTTCATCCACTTTCATGCTGTAACAAGATTTCCTTCTACTTTTTGCTACAATTTAAAAGCAGATTTCACTCCAAAACAATTCAGAATTTTACTTCTTCATTTTCTCATCACATAATTCTTTTTAATGTAGTAATACAATCAACTAATGAAAAATATTTGTGAAACTAAAGAAAAAAAACCCAATCTAAACAAAAACTCCAAAAACCCCCAGCATTAAATTTCCACGCACTGTGGTCAGTGGCAAACTGAAGAGTAATCTCTTATCAATTGCCCTTTCATTTCCCCTGGACACATGTGAATGTGCTACGGAACACATGGCACATCACTAAGTCTCTTTATGGTTTAGATATAGAGGTATCACAATAATAACAAAACTTTTTATCCCTGAAATAAAATACTGTATAACTGAGAGAGGAGGCTTTAATATGTCTGGATAAAAAAAGTAATATGTCAGGCTTAAAATACGATATTGTATAATACTTAGCAAGCAGCTAAGAGGGTTTATAGAGAAGAATGATGGATGTAATTTTCTTTAAAAAAAAAGTTATAAGCAAAAGAACTGTATTTAATCTAATATCACTACTAAAGCTTGCCATAATCTTATGGAGCATTTGGACAGTACCTAGGGCAAAAGAGATGATCCTGAATTAGCATAGTATACAAATCAGCTTTTCGATTTTTATCAGATTATCTGCATTACTGGCTAATGCTGATGCATTCTGCAACATGCAATAAACACTTCTAAGCATCATATTTCCAAAGTGTAAAATATCATCAAAACAGATCTTAATTGTTTTAGCAAGATAAAGTATGCTACTTTTGCATGAATAATATTATCAGAATCCCATTAAATCTCTTCATTTATTATCTCTAATGCTACTTAAAAGAGAAGTTAATAGAGTAATTCATTCTTACACCATGACCTTGGTCACTAGTACATGATGTTTCATATTCATTATGCTGAGCTAAGTGAGGGCCCTGTTATAATATCAGTTAATTTATATTCTGAATAATGCTCCAGGGACAAGTTGCTCTTGTACATTAAGGTTCTATCTAAATCACTATATTTGAAGACAAGTGGAGAGACCGGATAACTATTAAACAACATGTTTGTTAATATAAACCATTGTTACAGACTCTGAACGTGAGACCTTTGGAATTAAAAGTTAAACAGCACAGTATTTTTCCTAGAACTATCCAGCTTGTTTCAAAGAAAAAAAAAAAAAGGAAATTTAAAAAAAAAATCTAATATCCCATGGTCAATATGTATTTTTGTTATATTGGTAGATTCTTCTAAAGAGCATTATGTATCATGTCATGTTTGTGAAACAGATACAACTTCCCTTCCCCGTCACCCCCAACATATTTTTTTCCTTAATAATTTTAAAGGCTAGCCAATAACAGATGTTTTTCAGTATTTTAGGTTCCTCCTACAGTTATCTACTCTATATGAAACCATTACATATTTCCTAGTTTCCTGCTGCAAAAATGTAATTTCTTTTTCTTCTACTTTCATGACTAGCACAAATTGATGAATAAATGGTATTAAAAAATATTTTTTACAGTTCTAGAATGAAAAAAAAAACCAACTTGCCATATGAATCAGCAGTTTTTGCACAAAGTGTTTCATACTTGCAATCTTTAGTATTATGGAATCCCCAGACTACTTGATATATTGAAGTAAACTCTTTTGATGAAAGCATGATAATAAGGCTACACATTTGTCACACAACAGCTTCCAGAAATGGATCTGTCTCTCCAACTAAAAACATGAAAAAAAAAACCAAACCCTGCTACAAGCCTGGAATCTCAATTTGGGACATGAAAGCTAAGCTGGCATATTACCTTTTTCATTTATATTCCATTATCAATAGAGGAATTGCAAGCCACATTACTTCTAAGCACTATTTTCTTCAATGGATCAGCATGTGAATGCAATAATTCTATTCCCCATGATTTTACATAAAATCATATTCATAAGACTTATTTCTACCAACTTAAGATGTAGCTTAGTTTGCTACTGAACACAGAAGAAATCCAAGAAAATAAAAGTTGCAACTTTGTAAAGATATTTTTCAAATTAGAACTGTACTTCTTACATTTCTACCAGCCTTTTTGGAGCCATAGATGCATCCATCTTTTACCCACAAGAAGTAAACATAGCTTCAGTGTACAAGGTTGACAATGCAGAATTTTTTCAGCTAACATCAATAACAGAAAATTTATACCCTCACCCTCACTGTTAAAAAAAAAAAAGCACAGAAATTCCCATGACTACTTAAAAACCTCTAAATAGAATGCTTTCCAAAGGCCATGGTAGATTTAAAAAAAAANTTTAGTCCAGATTAAAAAAAAAAAAAAAACAAAAAAAAAAACCAAAAAACACAAAACACAAAAAAACCCAAACCCAACAACATACAAAGTCTTCATGTTTCAGCATTGAGAGTCTAAGGAATGCAGAAAAAATTGTGATGGTCTGAGATGTCTCTGTCTCAGGTGTCCTACAAGCACACCTATTCCACCCTACAGAAGATAGTTCTCAGCACTGTAGCTCTGCAATATGTGGAATTCTTCAACCCACAGTCTCACAGACACCTT
>VZZY01017789.1:0-10559 GCA_013400335.1 Eurystomus gularis
TGGGCCCAGCTCCTCCACAGCCCCCCTGTAGTGCCAGCATTGCCTGCTGGACACAACAGAGATGGCTCCCTCAGTAGCCCCTCACATGGAAGGGCACCACCCAGAGAGCTCAGCAAGATACAACCAGCCCCAACAGAAACCATACCCAGCAGGAAGCTTCACCAGTTAATCGGCTCCTGGTTGATATAATCCTGGCCTCGCCCCCAACCACAACCACCTGGGTGAGGGCAGAGACACAGAAACACAGGTGGGCCAGGTTCTGCCTTTGGAACATGAAGCCAATAGAAAAAAACAAAACATTCTGCTGGGTTGTGAGTCATCCACAGGTCAACTCCAACCTGGGGCCCAAAACTCAGGCCTCAGCACTTCACCCAGTCACATCCCCAAGGGCCTAGAAATATCAAGACAATTAGAAGATTGTAAAAAGTGATCTTCTTACAAATAAGAGGTACCAAATAGCTTCCAGCTGAAGCACTTGCTTAAGGGCACACTAAAACAGCTCTCTCAGAGCCAGCTACTGAGCTTGTATCTCCCAAGGTCTTACCCATAAGATCATCCTTCCTTTTCCAGCTGTCTAAAAAATGGGAAATAACTGGCTCTGCTGGTTAATTACATGTCAGAATAAATGAATTTGAAATGTGGCACCCTTCAACGCTCTTTTCCTTCCCCATTCCCTTGCTGTAAATACGAAATCTCTTGGTGAGATCATTACTGAGCACAGGGCAGAGTATTACCATTATGCTGATGATACAAAATATATTTTTCTAGCCTTGTAGCTGCAGGGCCTGCTCCACTGGAAATTTTGAAAGATACTGTTAACAATGCATCAGGGGTTATCCATCCCCAAACATGAGAAGACCAGTGCTCTTGGCAGAGGTCACACACCTCAAGAGGGTACTCAAAAGTCTCCAGACTATTGCCACACTGCATATGCTAACAGATCTTTTTTTATGATTTTTATTCCGTTGACTTATTCCAAGACCCCATCACAGGACTCTTGATAGGGCAGTTGACGTTGTTGCAGCTGTACATTATCTCAATATGATGGGCTATTGTGACACATTATGTCCACCCAGCAAATTTTTTGCATCAGCTGCTGCTTATTATTTCTAAATCTTTCACCAGGCTTTACTTTGGCTATATTTAAGAACTACTTGCTGAGCTCTAAACTGGTATGCCTCTGTGCTCATACACCACCCACTGTTAAAAGTTTCCACCGTTGAATATGAAGTCAGCTGGATAGCTTAATTCTGTTATGACAGCCCTCCAGAATAAAATTCCTTCTACATCACATCTGTTCCCATTTATCCATTCCCAGTGTTATGAATTTAGACTGAAAATATGCCTCTGCTTTCTTGGTCTTAACATTAACATACAAGATAAAATAGAAAGCGTGACATACACACTTTAGTAAATGTATGACAGAGCACGTGCTTGCGTGGAAGAGTATATGTGCATATGTGCATTTACAACATACAGCATTATAAAAATGTAATTAATATTAAACTGGACTATGCAACTGGTACAAAAAATCTATTACATGGATTTCAGGATATCAGTGTCATACATTTTTATATTTCCATAATAATTTTGTAAGCACTTTATGAAATACTGTGTAACATTCCTATTTGCTCTTCTATGTGCATAATTGCATTCCAAATCCTAGTCAAGATTATACTCTCTTATATTATGCATATGTCACAGATTAAGTAAATATTTTATTGTAAAATGCACATACTGTGACTTGTGCCACAGAGGGTATCCCCTAATTTTTAAGTGCTTGATGAAGATGTTTAGATTTTATTTGATATTATTTATTTTTGATAGCATAGCAGGAGAGCTAGTGTGCAGGGGATAATCTTGATGGATTCGTTATGACAGATCTGGTGTTTTATAAAATCTTCTACCCCAAAGAAATCAGTTCTCCTGCAGTGACGGCTCATGGGAAACTCAGATCACTTCCATTAGCACTGATGCATTGGTAACATTACTGTACTCAGATGCTGAGAAATCATTTTAGCTTAAGATTCATACAGTGAACATAAAGGAAGCACAGGGTTTTCTTGGACTCAGAATAGCTGCTGTGCCTTACATTCCACTACAAAGATACCTGTAATATTTGTATTTTTCCTTGCATTTTGCCAGCCTTCCTTCACAGCTGCTCAGCCACCACCCTGTGTTTTTCAGGGAAGAAAGCTACCCTCGCCACCAAGAACACTCCAGGGCCCTTCGACAAGAAACCCCTTCCCCCACACATGGCTTCTGAGTCTCACATCTGTCTGTCTGAAGTCATTAATCCAAAGACTTCAATGAAGGCAGGATTCTCACGCTAACAAGCTGGCAGCTTGGGTTTGTGCTCTGTTTCCTGGCTCCAACTAAAGCCTTCCCCACAAGAGGTTAGAAAGAGCAGCCCCTCATTTTAAGCAGTGCTCAAGTGGGTGACTCAATCTGAACTACTAGTGCTTTTCAGAGAGGCTCAGTCTCAAAAGCAGAAGGAAAGACCTTAATGAACATAAAAGCACAGCCCTTTCCTATTTAAAATATTAATTAAATATATTTTTTAAATTCTTCATATAAATCACTCCTGCTGTCCCTTACCTTTGTTAATGGAGGAGGGGACATGACAGAAGCCTTAGCTCACAGCAAGGTACAATTTGGCCAGGCTCAGACTGTGCGATGCATGTGTGGTTCGCATGAAATGTATGTGTGTTTCACTCTACAGTACATTAAAATTTGCCAGCACCCAAATGAAATACAGTTTGACAGTGGCTGCTAAGAGCCAAAAAATAAGCATGTCAAAACAGATAACATTAATTTCATGATTAGACTATAATAATTCTCAATTTACAGCCTGTAAGTAGAATTAGAGAGAAAAATAAATGACATTAGCTTTCTTTCAGACCATAGTTTTTTAAAAGGAAATTCTAGATTATTTAGTGGATTTTGAATCATTATTTTTTAAAACAATTTTAATCACCTCTTCCAGCCAAAAACATATTTTTCTTCTGGAAAACATACAGATTTCTCTGTTGTTCAGATTGCCATAGAATTAAGTTCTTTTGGAGGTCAATAACACATTTCTAAAGCTCTTTATAGCAACCAAACTGGATCCTTGACTTTTTTTCTAGTCCCTTTATGCTACAAAGTACACATAATAAAAAGCAGCTAAAACAAAGCAAGTGAGATTTTTCTGATTTAAGAAGAATGCTGATTGCCAAACACCATCTAGAATGGCTGACACTCCTCAGGAGAAAAGTCTGCAGATAATAGTCCAGAGCACTACTTCTGTGAGCATCCCTGAACCCCAGAGCAGTTTTTAGAAGCTTTAGAATCAAAGTAGCTAAGAGGCAATTTACTTTAACTCTGTCCCTGTATGTTTGCTGGCCTGATTAGTAAAGAACAGCCCCAGCCAAAACTTTGTCCCACTGCACAAGTAATTCACCCACCACTCAAGTGAAGACATTTCTAGTACAGGAAATGACCACACTCTCTATGTCAAGATATCCTCAGTCTTGCAATAAGAATTCTAAAATTAATTAATGAGCACAGCTAACAAGTGTCTCCTGATGATATTTCATTTGACAGAGCCATTCTGGTAAGAATACTGCTTACTTAAATTAGGGTATTCACTGATGATTTTAAGGGAAGAATGTACTAGCTCATGTGGCAAGCTGAGGTTTTCACCTAAACAGACATGAGTGCTATTTAGGTAGAAAAAGCACAGCCTAATATAACATGACCACAATCAGCTTTCACCAACACCCTCAGAAGTCTTGTATGGTTCAGGACATCTGTGATTCGTAACACCAGTGACAGAAGAGCTGCCATCCCTGACTGCCTCTTCTCCTCAATGACCTGCTGACATTATCAGTGTCTTTATACTATGTCCTGATTAAGAGATGGTGGCAAATCGTAACAATGCTATGGAAGGCAAGAATTTTAGTCTTTAAAAACAAATATGGAAAATTATGATAATACAGAATATCAAACTACATCTAAAAGAGCTAACAGATATATCCCTCACAAGGGCATAACATTAAAATGCACAATAATCAACCCTCCAGCTGCTGACATGCAGTTAGTAGATCTCCCTATTCATTGTTAACCTTCAGAAGCTATCAATTTATCATGGGATATAGAAGTGGTAGAGAGGAAAAAAATAAAAAAGAAGTAAAAAAAAAAAACCAAAATAGAAAAGACTCCAAACTAAAACAAAACATGAGATTTGGCAACTAAAGATGTGATCTAAATTCATTGCAGTGAAATGGAATATTCTCACCAAATTTAACACACTCTGGAACTCTGCTTAACTGAGAACAAAGATTACAGGAAAGGGAGAGCATGTATGAAACATATAATACAGTTTTAAATAATTCTTCTCCCTAGGGTGATGTATTTACTTATGAAGAAAGCCAGCAAAATATACAGAGTGGGCTAGTACTGAACCATAGAAGACAACTTGTATGAGCAATGGCAAAGCATAAAATCACAGAATGGTAAGAGGTTGGAAGGGACCTCTGGGGATCATCTAGTCCAACCCCCCTGCCAAAGCAGGTACACCTAGATCAGGTTGCCAGGAATGCATCCAGGTGGGTTTTGAAAATCTCCAGAGAAGAAGACTCCTCAACCTTTCTAGGCAGCCTGTTCCAGTGCTCCATCAACCTCACAGTAAAGAAGTTTTTCCTGATGTTTTGGTGGAACTTTCTGGGTTTCAGTTTGTGTCTGTTGCCCCTCACCCTATTACTGGGCACCACTGAAAAGAGACTGGCCCCATCCTCTTGACACCTGCCATTTAGATATTCATAAGCATTGATAAGATCCCCTCTCAGTCTTCTCTACTTCAGGCTAAACAGATCCAGGCTCTCTTCTGAGCCTTTCCTCTTAATGCACCCCAGGATACCATTGGCCTTACTGGCCAGCATATTGCTGGCTCATGGTTAACCTGTTTTCCTCCAGGTCTCCCAGGTCTTTCTCTGTGGAGCTGCTTTCCAGCAGATCAACCCCTAACCTGTACTGGTGCATGGGGTTATTCCTCCCCTGGTGCAGGACTCTGCACTGGCCCTTATTGAACTTCATTAGATTCCACTCTGCCCAACTCTCTAGCCTGTCCATGTCAAAATCTTGTGCTTCACCTGATTGTATGAGTATTCCCCAAAAAAGCTCTATGATGACTTCAGTGATGAAAAATAAATATATTCTTACAATTTTGTTAGACCATGGCCAAAGTGCTCAATGGCTTTCAGGATAAAGCCAAGAACAAGTTAATGATACCAAAAAGGATTGTTAAAACACATAAAATAAACGTAAACATAGGCCAAAAGTAGGGCTACTTTGGTAGAAGAAAGGTGGGAAAAACTCATTATTTCCAGATACATGTATTTATTATTTGTTATTATTGAAAGCAGAAGGTTTGGCAGAAAACAAGAAATGAAAAAATTGCTATTGAGAGCACACATATAAGAAAAACAGTTTTATCCAACCAATTAGCCCAGGTTAAAGGCATCCCAGAGTAAGTACTGAAAATACTAAGCCCTCAAAAATGATTTCTGAAACGTCATATTGCATAGCAAGTACAGCCTCAAACATCAATAAAGGGAAGAAGAGTGGTTTATTAAACAAGAAGTCTAATTTCAAGCATATTCTGTAATGCGAAAGAACAGAACAATTGCTGAGGGGAAAAAGAAAATAAACAGAGAAAATACCAAGCCCAAAACACTCCTCTAAACATTCAAAGGATAATGGAACGATAAGCAATAAGCAGCATGGGTTCATAAGGAACATTTTGTGCCAAGGAAATGTGATTGCTTTTTTGATAGAACTGCAGAAATCCTGGATGAAAGATACACAGTATGATTTTAATAAAGGATTTAATACAGTGTCTCACTAAATCTCCCAAAATGAATTCAAATTGCTTTGGATATAAGCACTGTCATGTAAATTGAAAACAGGTTGAAAGATCACAAACACTGGCTGATGAGAAATGGCAGCAAATTGCACTAAGTTGTGGGGAAGTATGCAGTGGGCCTACTGCAAGGTATAAAGTTGTTTCTTGTTTTAATAACTTCATTAATAAGCTGGAGGAAAAGGTAAACAGCATGTAAATGAGCTCTTCAGGTGAAACTACAGTTGGAGTAACGTTAAAGTGGCAGAAAATAACAAACTAAGGTCTAACTTTACCAAAAAAAAAGTAAAAAGACAGAATTCTACTGAATTGGAGAAGGGACAGCCCACAGCATAACAAGTATCTTGTATAGGCAAAGCAATGGTCTGCATTTACCCTTAGGAGCAAAGGGCAGCATACAAACAAAGGTTTGGAATGTGCTCCATTGGACACAAAAGCTAACGTATGTTTGGGCTCCATTTTATTCCTTAAGCTGTTCTCTTTTCCTCATATTCTCTCAAGAGAATCCCTCCTTCCTTGCTCATGACTTTTTTTTCCTGTCAGTCTTCTTGACTCTTCTCCTTCTGTCCTTCACAAAGTCTTTCCCAGCTCATCTTCTGCTCCTTTTCTTCATTTCTCTTTATAGCTGCACTGGCTGCTTAAACAGTCCCTTAAACATCTCAGTCAACAACTGAGATGTCATTTGACTGCCTCTGCCACTCCGAGACATATGTTATTGCCCAGCCTGGGCTGCACTGCCGGTGGGGTTGGAGGAGCTGCTGCTATGCTGGGCAGTCCAGGCCATCCCAAAGACAGCTGCGCTTCCAAAACCTTTTCCAAAATCTTTCCAAAACCTTTCAAAACAAGGATAACTTAAACAACAAATCTATTTTGACTGTGTGATATGAGCAATGGTGCTTACTCTTTAAAATAGAACTTAAACTTCAGCAAAAGAGAAAGATTAAAATAAATCATTTAAAATTTGAAACTAGACAGTAATAGCAATCTATGCTCAGGAGCCATCACAAGCTTTCCTAATGGATGTCAATAAATTCAGATTCAGAACAGTAATCACAAGAAATGCCCAATATTATAATCAAGCTTTGAATTCCTTTTTAAATTCCAATTTCAAACTTTTCAACAGAGCCTGACCCAGCCGTATAAACAACTGAACTCAACAACAAAAGTCCTTACATTGATTAGGGGATTTTGGTTAGTCTGAAATAAAAATCCCAGTGATATCACATCACAGAAATTATGTTCTCTCTCAACTCATATTTTTATGGCAAGGTAATACACATCAAAACCCACTGAGATGTAAGAAAGCGTAAACAAAACAGTCTTTTTTCCATAGGAAAAAAAGTTGTCCTATTACATTTGCCTAAACGAGGAGAGATAGTGGAGTGCAAGGCAGCTAAGCACGCTATAGTTTAAACCAAAAAAGAACAGAAGTTATTTTGGGAAATGTACTCTTTTTCTTCTTCATTCATGAATTGTTGAATATGAACCCTGAGGAGAAGTATAAAGGACAGAAATAATCCCTTCTTGTTGCAACACAGTAAAATGTGCAGTCTAAGAGTATCACGTATTTAGATAATGAATATTGGAGATGTCAAAAAAACAACACTGCAGGCATTGAAAGTCTATTGATTTATCGTAGTTGAGATGTTGTAGAACACAAAGAAAAAGAATTAATGTATTTGGAAACGTTTCAAATTCCATAATTTTATTTTTTTTTTTTATATAGGAACATGTTTATTGGTTTTCCTTTTATAGATTTTGGCTGCAAAAACATATCTGAATTTCAGTTCCTTCATCTAACAGAGGAAAATGCCTCTTTTTTTTCAATGTGTTATAAATGTCTCCTTGTGATTTGTAAGACTATTTCTAGGCTGATGCATGAATTGGTAGAAAGACTGTCAAAACATGTACAACTCCCTTAGAAAAGAAGCACACTATGAGTTGTGAAAGGCTGACTGAACTGGAGGCTGCATCAGAATATGACAGAGTAGGAGCTTTATCCTAAAGGAAGATCTTATCATAAGAAGTACCAAAATTATTTGAAAGACACAGGACATATGCACTTCCCCTCCAACCCTCTCCAAAAAAAAAAAAAAAAATCAACAAGCACCACAGCAGACTCTCCTCCTCCCAAAAAAGAATCAGCTCAAAAATCACATGGACTGCAGCAAAAAAGAAACTGGGAAAACACAACCTTCAACCACTAACTTTCAGCATCTGACAAGGCAGCAGTAGCAAACAGAGGACTATCATAATAGCAAATCAAATGTTTTCAAAGCCAGCAAAAGAGGAACTTTTTAGACTGGCCAAATTGGGTAATTACAGAGAGGGGCAGATACACTGAACTCTACACAAAACTACATCTCAATGAGATAAGAAACATCTAAGAAATAGAATTATTGTGATTCACTTTGATGTAAATGTTTTCACAAGACAAAAGCCCAGAACACTTCCATTGTGCCTACATAAACACAACAAGCTCCTCCATTCTAGGCAGGGTGTTTATATGGCTACAAGCTACAAAATCAAATTTTTTGCATGTGCTGATCTTTGTAACAAGCCAAATTGTTAGTGAAGTAAGAGAAATGTGACAAAAAAGTAAGCAGAGAAGAATAATTTACCTGACTTTTTTGTGTTTAGCAATCAATTTTCTCAATTATAAAGCAGGTGGAATGCTGACACTGGAAAACCTATACACAATTCGGTTCTTATCTCACCATTAAAGGATCAGTGGCGTAAACCAGACACTGCTTAACCTTCTTCTTCTTCGTGATGCATATTTCTTGCAGAAGTATGCAGAAGGGCAATATATCTGCTAACTGCTGTCTGCTCCTTCCATATAAAAGCCAGAAGCAATATTCCTCAGTATCCTTTAAGAACAAGCAATGAATTTATCATATCTGTTTGTAATGCCCTCGGGGACTCTTCAGGAAGAAAGGTGCCGTAAATGTAAGCTCATTATCATCATTAACTCCTTTTATACACCAGCTGAGCTCAGAAGAAACAAATTGGAGATAAATATAAGAAAAAAAAGTGAAATATATTTACCATTCTCTTCTTTTCCTGGTAGATTTTGTCATTTTGTTGGGTTTAGGTTTCTTTTTTTCATTCATAGATATCTTTATTAGATAAAATGTAATATTTATTAGGAAGTCTTAAAATTAACTTGATAATTTAACTCCAGGAGATAACACATTGCGAAGGAAGAAGAAGAATAACATGGGTCGAGTTATATTAAGAGACATTGAACACAGCAGTGCCTAACTTATTATACTTTTTCTCATAAGCTTGGAAGTGCCCTAAGGTTCCCATAATCACACTTCATGGTTTCAGGAAAAAGGAAAAGCATCCCTTCTGTCCTGTTTGCGTGTTTTCTGGGCAGCTGTCATGGGCAGGGGAATGGCACTACATCTAGATTTGAATGGGTCAGGACTCACTAGTTTTAGCCATTGAAAGGTCACACTTTTCACCCAAAGTAATTTTCTAAGCCCCTTCTAGGGTAGATGGTGTGCAACTGGCACCTCCAGACAGCTTTTTTTACCAGAAACATTGGACATTAGTATCAAATAAATGACCTCAGGAGGGCACTTTTGTCTCTCTGTTGATGGCTAGGTCAGCCTGGTGAGTGCCTTTCAGGTAAAGCCTACCCTTCTGCCAGCCAGTGAATTCATGCAACTGTGTTTTTACAAATAAACAATAATCAACAATTCA
Source organism: Eurystomus gularis (assembly GCA_013400335.1). Taxonomy (NCBI): domain Eukaryota; kingdom Metazoa; phylum Chordata; class Aves; order Coraciiformes; family Coraciidae; genus Eurystomus; species Eurystomus gularis. The sequence goes on from VZZY01017789.1 coordinate 9,614, forward strand.
TACGGAAGAATCCTTTTGACACTACAGGTTGCTTCAACCCCTTTGAGAAAAAGTGCTAAGTCTTGTCTCTCTTCTTGTTTCTGATAGATGGGGTTTTTTTTGCGTGGATACAGTGTGTATTTTCCATTACTGTAGATTTACATGGTTTTCTTTGTTGATCATTAATACAAAAAAAAAGACAAGGCTGCTACCTGCAAGCACTTGGCATCCCAAGACTTTAAAAATATGTCCAGAAGGCAAGTTCATAGAAGTATTAGACTCATAGTCCTGATTTCAGTCCCAGAAACATGGAGCTCTGGTAGCTTTGACTGAATTTCTGGTCTTTACTTCCAGTAGGTTAAGCTGAGTGTGCGGGGAGAGAATGCTTCTCAAACTGCTTTATGGGAAAAGTTTAAAACTTTTAAAACTGTTGGGTAAAAGCTACAGTAAAACTGTAAATATGGAAACAAGGGCAATAGAGGATCCTTCAGGCTACCTACAGTGAAATATTTATTGTATCCAACTTTGTTAAGCTAAGAAGCCACTTGAATTAAATAAAAAAACCAGCAAGACAAGGAGAAGGAGCTGTGAAGTTTATCTGACTGTACAAAGGCAAGAAACAAAACCACACACAAATGTTCTCAACAGAAAAGAAACGTAGACCTGCCTCTTCACGGAAAATTGCCTGGAGATGCTTCTGATGCTGTTGAGCTCCGCGGGTGATGTTTTGAACATCATCTCCTTCAACGACCCCCTTGTGGCTTCATTTTGCGCTCTCATGAGGGCACACCCCTTTCTCCCCCTACCTGCCCTCTCCCCCTCCCCAGCAAGGTGCCCTCCGAGGCCGGTAAAACCTCTTTTCGCCATCCACCCAGACGCCGACAGCTTCCCCCATCACCTCTCACCCTCTGCTCCCACGGCCCGGGGTTCGGGCCGGGGTGCGAGGCCGCCCGCACCGGAGCAAACG